>JAOXNN020000064.1:1072321-1097276 GCA_028571205.2 Hydropsyche betteni | reverse complement strand
TCATCATCATCATCATCACCATCATCAAAAGTCGCGGTTCGGGTCGTTCATTTGAAAAAAGAAAAAAACCATCATCATCATCCATTCATCATCCATCATCATCCATCATCACCATCATCACCATCATCATCATCATCATCATCATCAGCAGTACCGTTCGGGTCGTTAATTTAAAAGTCGCGGAAAAATTAAAAAAAAAAATTCGCGAGCGTCATCGACACACACACACAGACAGACGAACGAACGAACGAACGAACGAACGAACGAACGAACGAACACACAGAAATCCGCTATTATATATAGGGGATTTGATGATTTGCACGCGTTGTTCAACGCTATAAACCTTCCATGGTGTTTTGCCGTACACTACCAAACAATTGACAACAAATTTGATAGATGTTGCTTTAACAACATAGCTGTTATAACCTAAAAAATTTCGAGCTTCCATATTGAAAGACGCTATAGCGTGATGTTTTGAAATTTTCTGACCGAAAATGAAAATTTTGATCATTTCCAAACAATTTTATGTGTTTTTTATATTTTTTGTATTAAAATCGCCTCGTATATTTGACCGAAAATGTAACGGATAAATTTTTGTTTCGGGGTGTGAAAAATGAGACGGTTCAAAAATATTTACAAAATATTCCGAAATAAATTTATTCTTTCTTTCGCGGAGGGAAAAATACGGCGATAAAAATACCTCTCAATTTTTAAACGTGAAAATGAGATCCTTTATTCTGATTTTTTTCCAGAAACAATGTCTACCCCATTATATCTTTGCGACTTGTAACCTCCGAATATAATAGGCACGAAAATAGATAAAAGTGAACATGGAGCAAAATTGAATTGGCCTCATTTGCAAAAAGATAAATTTATTTTTAAATTATTACGGATTCGATTATTATTATTATTTTTTTAACTCTTATTATTTAAAGAAACACAATATTGAATGAATCGTTAATTTATTCAATAAATTCAAAACAATTATGTAGAAAACTGTCTGTTGTATATAGAAATCATTTCGATAAAAGGAAACTTAACTTAAAATGTTAATAAAAATAATTATAGTCTCCATTCTATTTTATTATATTTCAACTTTTGTGAATCGACCTATTCGTTTTGTGGCGACATTGAATAAATTCAACACTGACGTCCATAAATCACTTTATCTACAAATGAAAGGGCATACTCATATTCAATTCTAACATCTCTTTTCTTATTTTTATAAATTAATTCCCTATATAATTTCAAAAGCAAAAATCCAGCATCGAGCATCGACTTTAAAACAAACATATACACATCCCGATGTTATTAACATCGGGCCTATATACTAGTCCAGGGATGGCTAACATTTTTCCCAAGTGGGTCAAATTTTATTTTATTTTTTTATTAAATCCATGTGGCGGATCACTAGGATTGCCAACATTTTTTTCGGCGAAATATAGTAATTCATGGGGGGGGTAAGGATTGAATTTTCCTAAATTTCTTTTTTTTCGCAATACGTTCATTATTGAGTTTTTGGAGATTTGGAGATAGCGTTTCGGGGAGGGGAGACACGAAAATTGTGTTTTACCCTATGTTTCATAAAAAACTAAGAATATTAAAGTTTTTTTACAATCATATCTAAAAATTCAAGCGCATTCAACAATTTCACACGCGGGTCACACGCAAGTGTCCCGCGGGTCACTGTGTGACCCGCGGGCTACTCGTTCGCCATCGCTGTACTAGTCCTTAATATAAAATTTGAAAAAAATCTCAATGAATTAATTAAAAAAACATATCCTCTCAACCAAATCAAACACTTACTTTCTCAATACAAAATTACTAATTAATTCACATTACAAAGCACTCTCGTTCCTACAGATATTTGATCTCCACTCAACACTGCTCTGCCAACCTCTCAACTATGCTAAACCCAACAACGACACCAATAAATCACTTGACCCACAAACAAAAAGACAAATCACCATCGAATTCCCGCCCACGGCGACGCGGAAGCGCCAAAAGAGCGTCCCGTCCCAAACAATTTTTCCACCTCCGTCGTCTGCGACCTCCTCCTCTTCCAGGACCTGGCTCCTGGACCTGGGTCGATACTTGGCGGTCCTCCTCTCGCGAAAGGACGTTTTACGATCCCGCTTTCGTTTTACTGCCTCGTGCCGGCTGCGGGGGAAAAGCGCGCGCACTTTCAAACGCCCCGCCAAGGGCCAAATCTGTTATTATTCAGATTCGCGGGTCGTCGATGAAGGCCTGCAGTGCCTGGAAGATGGGGTGGCAGTTTCGAGGATCGGAGACGAGTCGCAGGGTCAGTTTTAATATTTGATCCGGGTTTTATTCGGCGTTTTGTCGGGTTTGATGGGCCGCGTGCGTGGGAGCTTTTCGCGCAGGCGGTTTATTTGCTGAGGTACGTGTCTTTGGGCGTTTTGTGGTTCGTGTGGATGTTCGGGGTGGTTGTATGTGTTTTTTTATGTGTAGTGTTTGATGGAGTATGGTGGTATTATGGTGCGGAAGTTTGAGTGCTTTGAAAATATAAATTTTTAGGAGGTGAGTATTGAGAGTATCCTTTGCCAAGTTGACGTTTTGTAGTTATGTCGGTGCGAATGTATCTTAACATCGATCAATGTAGAGAAGGTTAAACTATTAGCATAAAATCATCAGGTCGTTCGAAAAGTTATTTTTCTCAAAATTTATTTATTTAATACAGGTAATTCTCGACTTACGATGAAGATACGTTCCTTGGTCGTAAATTTAATCCATATAAAAAAATTCATCATTTTTATTAATATCTAAATTTTCATTTTTAATCTACTTATATTCTGCAATTAGAAAAAACGCCTTTTTTTTCTTTACAATTGGTTGTATTCAGTAAAATTTTATAAATGATAACTTATTTGAGTTCAGAAAACTCTAAAGTGTAATTATGACAAAAAAAAAATCTGGCAGATAAGGGGTCTATACAACAATTCGAATGAGTCCACATTTTTCCGAAATACATTGATCGTAAATCAATGATTTAGCAAGTAATTGAGAAAAATGTATTATTATTTTTGTCTTAAATCAGGAACTTACTATATATGTGTAATTAATTAAATATAAAATATCATAATACAACAATCCTTTTCAATATTTTCGCAATTACCATCCCCCCCATTACATTCATTCACACAAAAGCCTTCATTATTCACCTCACACGCAAATTTTCATTACCGAAAACAAAGAAACGGACCAAAAATATTCCAACCCCCATCGCACACCCAAATCATCACCCATAAAAACGAAGACACAACACCATTCAATAAACACAATTCGAAGCCTCCTCTCGAACGCCGTCCTGCGTTGTTATTCCGA
The DNA here is from genome assembly GCA_028571205.2 of Hydropsyche betteni. NCBI lineage: Eukaryota > Metazoa > Arthropoda > Insecta > Trichoptera > Hydropsychidae > Hydropsyche > Hydropsyche betteni. The sequence continues at coordinate 1,093,931 of JAOXNN020000064.1, read as the reverse complement.
AAACTGTAATGCCGTCCGGGCACTAACTAAGCCGCAACCCGCGTATACATTGCGAACTTCAGCTTAACCTTTCCCTGTCACAGGTTACCCCCGAGAGATTTAACCATTAACTATGACAAGGGTAGAGGGTTCCTATTTTAAAATTCCGAACGCTGTCCCGACTTGGCGGTTATCCACTTTGCGTTATCGACGTTTTGATTGCGAATTCAATTTCGGATGATGCGACTATTTCGATGTAGGTACGTTGGGTTTTTTTTTGTTATTAAATCCTGGATGTAGGGTTTCTTATACGATTGTGTCGTAGAAGGAAAAAAAATGCACAAAACGTGTTTCGACACTCTCTTTTATGACGCCAATATTGTGCACGACGTCTTATCTAAACAACCTTTCGGTTGAAACAAAAAAGGAATACCTTTTTTTCCACCCTCGCTTTTTTATTTGTTCTTCTTTGTTGTTTGGATTTTCGTATATATTTTTTTCTTTAATTAGAATATAATTCTTTGGTAAAACGTCGAACTTCACGCTTAAGTATTTTTACGCAGCTGTCGTTTTCTTTTGTGATCGGACGTCTCAATGGAAACACTATAAAAGCCAACACTTTCGAGGGGTAAAACTACTTTTTTATCAACTGAAGAAAAAAAAGTGAAATAAGTTTCGAGTTTCACCTGAAAAACACGAAACCTACATATAATATCGATCGTACGAGAAACTGAATACTTTTCCGACTCATCGGTTTTTCCAGGAACGAACTAATTCACTTTCCACGTTTATAGACACTTTTCGTATGAACATTTTTTTTACCAAAAAGTTCTAAACGATATACATATCGGAAAAGGTTACAGGTTCATTGTAGGTGTTCAGGGAGAAATTAATCACACGCAACTTTGCCCATTAAACGAATTGTATTCGAAAACGTTCCGCAATTTGACATTCTCGTTTGTTTCGCATAATCGAATCCATCATTTGAACGAAATTATATGAACAATTTTAACATTGAGTTACACAAAACGAGTTCTGTTGCGGTTTGGGTTTTCGTGTGAAAATTTGAGGTCAAAAATGAGAGCGTTCTTGCCGAGGTCAAAATACAGTAGTGATTCTTTAATAACTTTTTCGACGTCCATAAATTCAACAAGCTGTTTTCGGAGGATCGAAAACTTATTTATTCATTGCCAATTTTTCATTAACATATCAAAAAAGAAACGCGGATTTTATCACATTATGCAAATCGACTCTTCGTCGTGCTTCTGGACAAAATGCGTTAATTGAGCCGTAAGCTGTCTTCAAGAATGAAGTCCTATAAAACGCGTATCTTGAAATCGCTTAGTATTCTTCGGCTTTATTGCACCGCTTCAATCATAAATTGAGAGAGAATAGCCTGAATTTACATCGAATTTATTAAATGATATTTATATATTTAGATACAACCTGTTTGGTCGCATGTTTTTACGGAAAAGTTGAAAGGTCGGCTCGTTTCTTTTTCGATAAAATGGCTTCAGTTGCGGCACATATGTACTTGCGCATCTTCCATCTTCCAAATTGACAGCAAACGAGAAAGACGACAGCTTAATATAAACAAAATGAAACGATATCCATCAGTAGGCACGCACATCTTGGAAGTTTCTTAATTCGTGTTTCAAAAATTTTTTTGGTTCGGGAAATGGTTAATTAATGTTTTAGTACACTTGGTTCATTTATCGTATGAAAATTTTTGATCTAGACGTCTAGAAATACTTGTTAGACCAGACCCCTTGCTGGTTGTCACTCCTATTAAGTTTATCAAATCCTTTGGAGTGTGAAATAAATTAAGGTTCGAATTATCGCCGTGTCAAATCAGCATACGAAATGAACTGTGACGCATGCTTGAACAAAATAAAAAATACTAGTCAAGTATGTAAAAAATGTATAAAATATGAATGGTTACTATGCGTACATTGTACGACATTCTTAAAAGTTCTTTAAGGATGCATAAACGGGAAAAAATCGAAAGATAATGGGACAGGATCGCATTCGACACGCAATGGTTTTCCGTATTTAAATTTCCCGGCAAAGCTTCATAAAAAACCGATACTGCTCGTAAAGTGCAATGTTTACGGCCAATGAACCGAAAAACTTTTGTTTAAAACGGCGTTCTTCCGCGACCAGACAGACGCTAATCATATGCCTCTTTCACGATTGTATTCCGTTTCTTGCGCAATTTACTTCATGAACGCACTGAATAATATTTTCATGCATTAAATTTGTTTTATATTGATGAATGAGTGCAGATATTAGTCTAGCCTATTTTATGACCGTCTGGGTCGTTATTCGCATAACTTTCACTGAAAGATTCGCCAAATTCTCGAATTTTATACTTCCTTCTATTATACATCATTTTTATTACTGTCATAATTTTTCCTAAACATCATTTCCTATTATTATATCAAGTAATTTTTCGATTTTCTTTACAGAAAATGACCAGATTCGGTGAACATCCACTGCGAAGAGCCAGATAGTGAAGGTGGTCAACTTTGACGAAGATGTTAATGCGCCACCCGACATGGCTCGCGTCGGGTGCTGCGCCCCCCAATGTCTTACAACTACTTTTAACTTTGACTTTGCTGGTCCATCATGTCTCCCCGTACCTGCTGCTCGTCAGGGACTCGACTGCTCCAGGGAACGTCATCTTCGACTCCTCAGTTTACAAACTAGGCTCGGAGAGGCACTATGTCATCAATCCTCATCGCACCGCCAATTTCGTTCATCACTTATTCCACGTAGACGAGAAAAAAGGCACCGTGTCGTTGAAGAAGCGACTCCGGTGCGATGGAGTGCTCTATCCTAATCTCTTCACTGTTTATATCGATTCTACATCGAATAGGATAAGGGATGTCAATTATTATAGTTTACCGCTCCGGATAGTCATAACTGGGGGGTGCGGACATGAAGATGAGCAAGCTCAATGGTCTCACAGCGACGAGGAATTCGATAATGAACATCTGGATGATGAAGATCTTCAGGCGGAAGATTCCGATTTCGAGTCTGAAGATTATTATCATCGAGAAAAAAGGGATGTTCATTTCAGAAAGCATATTTTATTGGAGAATAAACCTTTCGACAGTGTCGATGTGAGATTGTTGGAAGACTCCGAGTTCAGTATTGTCAACCGACACAAAAGGGAAGTGTATAATGAAGAAGAAGATTATTATACGTTCCAAATTGCACACCTCCGTAAAAGCAGACGGAAACGAAATTATCCGTTTGATATGTCCATTCATGTCAAACTTTCAGTTGCTAAACAATGGATTTCAGAGACATATGCAAGTTTTCCTATACCGACTGCTGACAAATGGAATCCTATTTGCTTGAAAGAATCTCAATATATTAATTCTCTGTCATCGTTTTTGCCGAAAACTGTCATACAACACTGTAAAATTACGTTTGTGGATGTGGATGATCTGAGATTCAAAATAGAGTCGACACAAGGAGATTTAGTTGCTAGTGATGATCTTTGTATCCAAGAACAATTATGGAAAGTCACAATATTATTCAGTTATAAATGCGACATCCCGAATATAGTCGATATGGAACACAGGCTCAAAATTGTCTATCATCATCAAGAATTTAATGACACTGATATAGCTAAACGTGTTAGAAGAGAACTTCGAAATCAATCACCATTTTTCGATCAAGCTTTATATGTTGTATCTGTTGCTGAAGAACAAGAACCTGGAGCTCTAGTGACAACTGTTAGAGCAAGGTTAATATTTTATAATATTTTTATTTAAATTTAGAAGAATTTAATTGAATTATTTTATCCAATCAATTAAATTTTCAGAGACCCAGAAAACAGTCCTGTGACTTATTCTATGTCAAGTATTACTGATGCCAGATCTCAAGGAATGTTTGCTGTAGATTCAAAACTTGGAAGTATCACTACACTTACAAAATTAGACAGAGAACTTGTCGATGTTCATTATTTTAAAATAACTGCAGTGGATGATAGTTTTCCACCGAGATCAGGCACTACTACACTACAGGTATAATATTTCTTATAAACGTATCTATTTATTATATTTCTTAAATTTTTGAAAACAATATTTATTTTTTAAGATAAATGTATTGGATTGCAATGATCATACTCCCGTATTCGAACTTCAAGAATATGAAGCCTCTATTAGAGAAGGGGCTAGTCAAGGCTCTACAATAATTACATTGAAAGCAACAGATCAAGATTTTGGCCAGAATGCAGAAGTAGTTTTTTTTTTCTTCAGTGTCCATATAAAATTAAAATATTTCTAAAATCTCTTTTTTTAATAGGTCGAATACTCCATAGAATCTGTATTTTCTGAAGGAGAATCAACTAATCTCGAAGAAAATATGAATGCATTTAGAATGGATCAAAAAAGTGGTGTATTATCCACTAGATCACAATTAGATCGTGAAAAAGCATCCCATTATTCGATTATCGTAAATGCTATTGATCAAGCGAGTCCTGTTTCTGAACGACGAACTGCCACGTATTTATTAACAATTTCTAATTACTCAATCGATTTATTTTTCTCAAATTGTGTAAAATAATTTAACTATTCAAAACATTTTTTCAGTGCTACAGTAAATGTACGCATTTTAGATGATAATGACAACTATCCCCAATTTACTGAACGTACTTATACTGTGTTAGTAAATGAAGACATTAATCTTGCTGATAACCCAGTAATTGCCCATATCAGGTGTGTTTATATTTTTTTGTATATGTTAGTAAACTTGGCCAATAATTTAAAATACAAAAAAAAATTATAGAGCAACAGATGCCGATGCTGGTGCAAATGCTGCTATTAGATATGCAATTATTGGTGGAAACACTCAACTTCAATTTTCTATAGACAGTTTGAGCGGAGATGTTTCTTTGGTGAAACCATTAGATTATGAAATATTGAGAAATTACCGACTCATCATACGAGCTCAAGGTTTATAAATTTAAATTATTTTTACGGAAAATACTTCCGATTTCATTATTGTTTTCAATAAACAATTTTTTTTACATAGATGGTGGAAGTCCACCCCGCTCCAATACAACACAGCTTTTGGTCAATATTAAAGATGTAAATGACAATGCTCCAAGATTTTATACATCACTTTTTCAAGAAGCTGTTAGTGAAAGTATTCCTGTAGGATACAGTGTAGTGAGAGTATGTAAACAAATGTTTGTTTTACATGTTTTTATTTTCCATATTTTTAATATAATTTTTGAAAATAGGTGCAAGCTTATGATGCAGATGAAGGTGCTAATGCAGAGTTGACATATAGCGTGGATGAAAGAGATTTGGAAATGCTAGGGGGGTCAGAAGAATTTCCATTAGCAATTGATCCTCGTACTGGCTGGATATATACTACCAAACAATTAGACAGAGAAGAACAGTCCAAATTCAATTTTCAAGTATAACTCGTATTTCTTATTTTATCATAATATTTTTGCAGTTTCTTAACATTTATTTTATTTCAGGTTATTGCAACTGACGGAGGCATACCACCAAAATCAGCTACAGCTTCAGTAGCTTTAACTGTTCAAGATGTCAATGACAATGATCCTCGTTTTGACCCTAATCAATATGAAGCTAACTTAGCTGAAGATGAACCTCCTGGAACACCAGTGGTTACAGTTGTAGCATCTGATCCTGATGAAGATAGCAGGTACATTTTTTTATACTGTAATTGCATTGCTCCAATCCACCTTTTTAACTATTTTTATTGATATTTCAGATTACATTATGAATTAACTGGTGGAAATACTCGAGGTCGGTTTGCTATAACATCACAGAACGGAAGAGGTCTTATAACTGTGGCACAACCATTAGATTTCAAGCAAGAAAGACGATACGTCTTAACTGTTACAGCATCTGATTCAGGAGGTCGCAGCGATACTGCAACTGTTCACATTAATATAACCGACGCAAATAATTTTGCTCCTGTTTTTGAAAATGCTCCGTATACAGCCTCAGTATGAAATTTTCCATCACAATTATCATGAACTAATTTTATTTTATGAAAAATAATTATAATTATTAATTTTTCTACTTAGGTTTTTGAAGATGCTCCGATCGGAACAACTGTGCTAGTTGTTTCTGCTACTGATAGCGATGTTGGGATAAATGCCCAAATTACTTATTCTCTTAGCAGTGAAACAAATAATGAAGCTTTATCTGGAATGGATCAGGAATTTATTATAAATCCACAAACAGGAGCTATAATTACCAATAAACTACTTGATAGAGAAAGTTTAAGTGGTCAGTTTTCAATAATTTTCATATAAGATTTATCATTTATCATCATTTGGCACTCAAATTTTAATTAAATTTCAGGATATTTATTAACTGTCACTGCTCGAGATGGAGGAAACCCGCCTCATTCTGACACTACGGATGTGGAAATTTCAGTCACTGATGTAAATGACAATGCTCCAGTATTTAAACAACCTATGTATTCAGCTAGTGTACTGGAAGATGCTTTGATCGGTATGATTGTTTGTATACCAGTGAAATTATTTTTTTTCAAAAAAAAATACTGAAAAATTAAATTTTTCTATAGGAACATCGGTAGCTCAAATTTCTGCAACAGATGCTGATATTAATTTGAATGCACGAATTCGATATGAATTATCTTCAAAAGATAAAGAAGATGGATCTTTTATTGTTGATCAAACTTCTGGAGTTATACGCACTAATAAAGGTTTAGATCGGGAATCAGTACCAGCTTATGATTTGTATGCCTATGCAGTCGATAGAGGCACTCCTGCTTTAAGTACTTCTGTAAGATTAGCTTTTATTTCATTACATAATAAAATACATTAAATGCAGTTTTATTAACAAATATAAAAAAAATATTCAGGTATTGGTGCATGTGCGCATTGAAGATGTGAACGATTCTCCTCCTGCATTTGAAGATGACAAATTGACTTTATATGTAGCAGAAAATAGTCCTATAGGAACAACAGTGGGAGAAATACATGCTCATGATCCCGATGAAGGAGTCAATGCTATCGTACATTATTCTATCATAGGTAAAATTTAAATACATTTCACTGGAAAATTTTGCAATAGGTGAAATTAATAATAATTTTTTTTTAATTAAGGAGGTGATGACTCTAGCAGTTTTTCTTTGGTAACAAGACCTGGTTCGGATAGAGCTGAATTACTTACTACCATGGATTTAGATTATGAAAGTCCCCACAAAAAATATGAACTAATCATAAGAGCAGCAAGTCCGCCTCTTAGAAGTGACGTTCATGTTGAGATTTTGGTCACAGATGTGAATGATAATGCTCCGATTTTAAAAGATTTTCAAGTAATATTCAACAATTTCAAAGACTGCTTTCCTGTCGGAGTTTTTGGAAAGGTTCCTGCATTTGATGCAGATGTCACTGATAAAGTTAGAATTTTTATATTTAACATTTTTATACTTTTAAAGAATTTTACTCAGTTGAAATTTAATTACAGTTGACATTCAAAGTTCTTTCTGGTAACAACGCCAATTTAATCATGCTAAATCAGTCTTCTGGTGGATTAACGTTATCTCCACAACTCAATACGAATGTACCTCGACTAGCAACAATGGAAGTTTCTGTTTCTGGTAGTTTTCCTCATTATATTTAATATATAAATACTAAATATATTAAGTACTATAATATTATTTCTATATAACAGACGGATTAAACGAAGTGAAAGCCATAATGCAACTTTCTGTGCGATTAATTACTGAGGATATGCTTTACAATTCTGTGACGATACGTTTAAATGATATGACAGCTGAAGCTTTTCTTTCACCATTACTTACCTTTTTCATTGATGGATTATCAGCTATAATTCCATGTCCAAAAGAAAATATTTATATTTTTAGTATTCAGGTCAGTAATATATTCACATATTTATTCATTTTTATTTTCAAGTTGAAATATTATAACTGAGTTGATAATATTTTATAGGATGATACGGTAGTAAATGCTAAAATTCTTAATGTGTCTTTCTCGGCGAGAAAGCCAGATGCTACTGGTGAAGCTCAATTTTATACTCCAGTTTATCTTCAAGAAAGAATATATTTGAATAGAGCTATACTAGCTAGACTTGCAACAGTTCAAGTAAATATAGTTTTAATTGGGAAAACAAATTATTAATTTATTTTGATTTAAAACTACTATCTTTTAATCATATTTAGGTATTACCTTTCGATGATAACATTTGTATGCGGGAACCGTGCTTAAATTTCGAAGAATGTTTGACTATACTGAAATTCGGAAATGCATCAGGATTCATTCACAGTCCGTCAGTTCTATTTCGACCGATATATCCTGTTACAACATTTGCATGTCAATGTCCCAAAGGATTTACAGGTGTGTACTATATATTATAATTTTTTTCATCATAAATTGATCGTTGAGATCCTAAAAATCTTCAATAATTTATTACAGGTTCAAAAGAACATTATTTATGTGATGCTGAAGTGAACTTATGTTACTCTAGTCCTTGCCAAAATAACGGAACGTGTATGAGGAAAGAAGGTGGATACACTTGTGTTTGTCCAAGAGGATATACAGGTTTGAGATATTATTTATTTAATACTAATGCAATAAATTATTTCTATAAGGTTTATTTATTATCATATTTTTATATGTTTTCAAGGAGTTAACTGTGAAACAATACTTAAAAAAGCTAGTTGTTCTGCTTTGGGCGAAGCTTGTAAAGGTGGTTCACAGTGTGCACCTCGTCGTGAAGGAGGTATTCTATGTCAAGGCTGTAGTATCGATACTAACCACACTACAGATCTGTGTGAATTAAGAGCAAGAAGCTTTTCTCGAACATCATTTTTAACATTTCCAAGTTTGAAGCAACGTCATAGATTACATATCAAACTGAGGTAAGTTCCAAATGTAAAATTTAGTAATCAAGAATATGCACAATAGATTTTAAAAATTTTCTTTTCATTTTTAAGATTCGCTACACAGCACCCGAATGGACTATTATTTTACAATGGTCGATTCAATGAACGTCATGATTTTGTATCCCTTGAAATCATCGGAGGGAAAATTCAGTTTTCATTCAGCTTGGGTGGAAGTGTGTCGACTGTTTCTGTTTCTGTTCCTGGTGGCGTTACAAAAGGAAATTGGCATACAGTTGAGGTTAACTACATTAACAAAGTTAGTATTTGTATTTTTATTTAGTTTAAATATAAATTTCAGTGTATACAGTATATTTATCATTTGCCTTTCAGACTGCTATACTCTCAGTGGATGATTGTGATGCAGCTTTGTCACTAGCTGGAGCCGCACAATTGGGAGCCAAATGGGCTTGCGCTAACAAAACAGAACAAGTCCTTCCAGAAAGATGTGCTCTTCTCACTGAAACATGTCATAGGTATACAATAAATTAAAATTTCTTTGTTCGTTAATAACATTAATTATATCAATTTTTTTGATAAATATTATTTTTAAGGTTTCTCGATCTCACTGGACCATTACAAATAGGTGGATTACCAAGTCTTCCTTCAAATTTTCAAGTCAAAACAAAAGATTTTATTGGCTGTATATCAGATTTATATATTGATTATAAATTTATTGATTTAAATAGGTAATTTGAAAAAGATAACTGTCATTATCAATGAATGGAAAAATAAATAATATGAACTTTTTTTTCAGCTTTGTTGCAGATAATGGTACAGTTGCTGGATGTCCTGAAAAAAGATCTTATTGCGGTTCGAATCCTTGCCATAATGGTGCAGAATGCCGTGATATATGGGATACTTATTTCTGTGAATGTACTGAAGGATTCACAGGAAAAGACTGTAGCGAATGTATGTTTTCAATATTTTAAAATTCTTTGTTATTCTTCGCTAGTAAAATATTAAATAAAAATTCAATGAATCTTATTTCAGCTATAAATCAACCTTGGAGATTCAACGGAGATGGATTACTGTCGTTCAATCCAATTCTTCGACCGATACAACTTCCATGGCTTAATGCTTTATCGATCAGAACAAGACAACAAGATACTTTCTTAATGTCTGTTCTTATTGGACAAAACAACTCTATTATAATTAGTGTAAGAATAAAAATGTTACTTTTCAAACATGTTTTTTTGCAAATTCACAATTAATTCAATGAATTTCTCGCTTTTAGTTAAAATCTGGATTACTGCACTACACTTATAATAGTGAAACTATGTTTTTACCTGGCACAATTTTATCTGATGGAGAGTGGCATAGAATTGAAATCAAATGGCTCGGATCAGATTTATCTGTCGGAATTGATTATGGGTCCAGAGTCACATTATTACCGATGTCAGCTAATAAAATCCAAGGATTATATGTAGGAAAAATCTTACTAGGAGGACCTGATTCTTTATCAATAGGTAGTGTCTTTGCTGCAGAATACGGATACTTTGAAGGATGCATACAAGTAATAACTATGAATAAATTTCGTTTTTATCATACATGTAACTTTATTTTAAATAAAAATCTTATGAGTTGTTTTTCTTACCATAGGATGTTAGAGTTGGAACACCACAATCATTGCTAAATCGGCCCACAGTGAAAGAAAACGTCCGAGATGGTTGTCAATCACGAGCTGATTGTTTATTGTCTGGCTGTCCAGCACAGGTATTTCAAATAAAACTTTTAATAATCAATTTAGTTATTGTATATATTTTATTACATATATTTATTTCTAAATAACAGGGACAATGTAGAGCTAAATGGGATACAACAGAATGTGTTTGTCAAGGTAGCACAGTAGGTGACGATTGTCGTCCAATATGTGATGTAAAACCATGCGGTCTGAATGGTGTATGCGAGGCAAATAAATCACTCGCCAAAGGATATAAATGCAATTGCATAGATGAAAAGCAGTTTTCAGGTCAGTCAATATATACTTAACTAAATTAATTTATATATTTATGTGGAAAAACTTAGCAAGAATTTTCATAAAAAATAAATTAACACAAAAAATATTTTATTATATTTTCAGGAGAATACTGTGATATTCAACGATCCAGACCATGTCCGTCTGGCTGGTGGGGCAATGATGAATGTGGACCTTGTGACTGTGAAATAGAAAACGGATATCATCCAGATTGTAATAAAACTAATGGCCAATGTTATTGCAGAGTTAGTATTATCTAGTATCATATATTCGTTTTTATAACGGATATATTTATTTTTTTTATTTATTGTTTTTTTTTTTAGGAACATCATTATCAACCACTTAATAGTACCAAATGTTTACCTTGTCAGTGTTATAGTATTGGTTCAATAGGTGGTGATTGTGATCCGTTAACTGGACAATGCCATTGTAGACAAGGAGTGATTGGACGAGCGTGTGATAGCTGTTCTAACACTTATGCTGAAGTTACTTCTGAAGGATGCCAAGGTGAGTTTTTCGAAATCGATGTAGGTTTTAGAAATTAAAAAAAAAATCTTATTCCAAATTATAAATGTGTTTCAGTTGTTTATGATGGCTGTCCTCGTTCGATGGCTGCCGGAGTTTGGTGGGATCGTAGTAAATTCGGAGAAATAAAAGAATCCCAGTGTCCATCTGGAGCTATCGGCAAGGGTTCAAGAGCATGCGGCCCAGCTGACATAAGACCTCCTTGGAGAGAGCCTGACATGTTTAACTGCACAAGTTCTAATTTTGTTCATTTAAAAAAACAATTAGAAAGAATTGAGATCGGAGAACTTGAAATAAATACATTTGTCGGAGTGAAATTGGCTGAAAATTTGATGATAGCAACAAGAGATACACCGAATCTTTACGGTTCTGACATTATGATAGTTGAAAGTATTTTATCTGTTCTTATTGATTATGAAACAAAACAAGCTGGATTAAATCTGACACACAGCCAAGATAAAGATTACATAAAGGTTTTTATATTTGGCTGAATATCTTAAAGTCCTTTTATGATTTTGATTAATTCTAAACGATTTTTTTTTGTATAGAACCTTATCAAATCTACGAGCAAAATTGTATTGCCACGATATTCTGAACAGTGGAGACGTATTCAAGAATTTAAAGGTCATTCCACAGATAATTTGATGAAATTATTCGACCGTTACATTACTGTTCTGGGTGAAAATCAACATGATACTTATACAAATCCATTTGAAATAGTTTCGAATAATTTAGGTTTGTATCATTGGTTTTGGTTTAGTCATTGTTATTATTATTCAAATTATTTAATAAAAAATAAGTTTATATTTTCTATTTCAGTTCTTGGTATGGATATAGTGACAGCTGAATCTATATATGGATTTGAATCACTTCAATTCTTTAATAAAAAACAACAAAACACTGAAAAACTAACCACCGAACGAGTTGTTTTACCAGACACGTCATCGTTTTTACATTCTCCCATTCAAAATTTAGGTTACTTGTCTAATGGAAAAATGACTAAATTTCATAAGAAGAGCAATAGTCTCATGATTTCATTCCCTAAATATAATAATTATCTGCGAAATACGAAAAAGTTTGACAAACATTCAAAAGCTTACGTCCCACTTGATCTATTAGGAATCAAATCAACTGACAATCAAGGTAATTTAATAATCATTGATTTCCATCAAATTTTAGATAGTTTGTAAATATATTTCAATTCATTTACAATTTAGGAAAGGATGATAGTTCGTCTCGTGCTGTAATTTCATATACACAATGGGATCAAAGTACTGGTGTATTATTACCAGGAAGATGTGGACCTTCTGTCGCAAGAAGGTGGGGTATTCCTTTGCGTATTGCTTCCACTATCATGCAAATTTCGGTCCTCGTTCCTGAACCTGTTTGGAAACAGGCAAAGACACAATCAAATGCAATTGGTATTACATCATCTCATTTTAATCAGAAAATCAAAAATATAAAATGTATTAATCTATATTTTTAATTTATAGATTTATCAGAAAATTCAATCAACTATAACATCAAAGGAAACAAAAATCCCAAAAAAACAGGAGCAAATAATCAGGAAAATAATAGTCTTGTCAATGACACAAAAATGGCTAAGACTAAACTCGAAAACGTAACAACTGAACATCCTCCGATAATAATCAACCCTAATTACAAAAAAGTCGATATCGATCCATATGCCAGGGATCCGGCAGAAAACGAAGCTAGCTTTTTAGTAAATCCTGAACTGCAAAATCAAGACAGTAAAATGTCTGCCAATGAACCGATGATGTTAGCACTCACTGCTAATGCTCCCGATACAAGTTCAGATACATCGAGTAATGATATGAAAAAATTGGTTTACAAATCATTGAGCGATATGAACCTGCGTGTACCGATAAGACTCCAATTATGGCTAAATATTGAACCTATTCGATTTAATTCAAGAATTAACCCACAATGCGTATACTGGGCACATAACAGAGGGTAAAAATTATTGAAATATTATATACCCAAAATAAAATTTACCATATAGTAAACCTGTATTTCAATTTTTTTCTTTCAGTATTGGTGAATGGTCGCGAGTCGGTTGTCAAACTGATGTTGATTATAATTGGAACTCATTTACTAATTCACCTTTATATGTAAACTGCACTTGTAACCATCTTTCTACTTTTGCTGTTCTTATCGATGTTGTTGATTTGGAGGTACCAAATTTTATTTTACGAATTTAATATTCTAATCTAATTTCACATATTTAACTTAAAAATATATTTCAGTATATACCTGAGCCATCACTACTCGAAGATGTTTCTTCGTACTCGGCATTCTGTCTCTCTTTGCCAATTTTATTATTGGTTTTACTTGCTCTATGTTTAGTACGAGGAGGTGCAGCTACAATATCCAATACAATTCACAAAAATTTAGTATTCTCAGTATTTATGTCAGAGTTGCTATACTTTGTTGCTCTCAAAGGAAGGAATTCACTCATCGTGAATGAGGTAGCTAATTATTTTATAAAAATTAAAAAGATTTAAAAATTTATAATCACATCTGAAAATAATTTTGTTTTAGTTTGCTTGTAAACTTTTGGCTATGGTACTACATTATTGGTGGATGTGCTGCTGTACGTGGCAAACTGTTGATGCATGGCAACTGCGGCGAATGGTGCGTGAAGTTAGGGATGTTAATCACGGTCCTGCAGGAGCACACTTAGCATTCGGTTACGGAACTCCAGCGATTATTGTTGCACTAGCTGCTGGTGTACGAGCTCACCAATATGGGAACACTCTTTTGTAAGTGGAGATTTAATTTTTTTATAGGATTTTATGGCATATTTATTCATGATACAATTTTTGTAGCTGCTGGATATCTTGGCACGAAAGCCTAGTATGGTGGATAGTAATCCCAGCTGTTATGCTAGGAGCACTTTGTTTGATAACATTAGCTTCTGCTGTTAGAGCCGCATTTACTCTCAAAGATCATATATTAGGGTTCGGGAACTTGAGGTATTTTCAATTAGATTTTTTCTTCATCTTTTTTTTATTTTTGTTTGCTCATATCTTATTTTTATTTTGTAGGAGTTTGGTATGTGTTGCTGTGATTTCTGCCCCAATGATAGGAATAGGAGGTGCTACTTGCTTATTGTTGGCAAGTGAAGGAGGCGGAGGTACTTCTAGTGGCGCATTGTCACTTGGGCTCTTAGCTGCACTACCAGCACATGCAGTGACTTTATTACTTGGATACTGTCTTTTCAATGTCAGAGTCCGTGAAAATCTTCACAGGTTATTCATACTTCATTGTAATGTGATTTATTTTTAATTTATAAATTTGACTTCATTTTTTTAATTTTTTTCAATAGAACATTTTTGAGATGCATTGGCAGAAAAGTTCCTCTTCTTGATAATTCTGTGGTCACTGGAAACAGTAGTCAAACAATGAGTCCTGGAAACAGGTACCTTTTTAAAAAAAAATTTTTGCCTAATTTTTAAAAACAATATTTACTTGATGTGTTCTTATTCTAGATCTGCATTAGCTTACCACAATACTGGAGGACTTGAAGGCATTACAGCCAGAAGGAATATCGGAATATCTGCATCTAGTACTACTTCTAGAAGTACAACAAAAACTAGTTCCAGTCCTTATAGGTATTACATATTATTCTGATCTTTATTATTATTATTTTATCTCTTGATTAAAACAAATACTATTTATAATAGAAGTGATGGGCATATGCGTCACACCAGTACATCTACTTCAAATTATAATTCTACGAGTGATATGCCCTCATATTTACGAGGATTCGACTCCTCATTACACAGGCATAGAGAAGGTTAATATTTATTTTATTTATTAAATTTGCTTATTTCAAATATAACTTCAATATTTCATTTTTTATTTAATTTTAGTAGAAGATCCTGCAACCAATCGATCTAGGAAAACTCGTGGATCAACAGCTGGAAATGCATCTGATAGTGATTCAGATGGTAGTGCTGGTAGAAGTCTTGATCTTGCATCCAGTCATTCTAGTGATGATGAAGACACTTCTGATAGAAGAGGAACTATAAAAGCAGCACCAGCCGGTATTTTATTTTAATATTTAAAAAAGTGTTGCAAAGGTGTAAACATGTTTAACTTATTTATCAAATATAATTTCAGAAAATAGCGGATATTTACCAAATATAACTGAAAATTCACCTCAAGTTATGATACCTAGCAGAAGTGCTCGTTGGACTCCAAATGTCATAACAAATCCAGGTAAATTACTTTATAGAATGATATTTTATAAATGACGTATTTTTATTAACTGAAAAAAATATCACAGTGGAAGGTGAAATTGGACGCTGGTCTCAAGAAACAGGATCTGATAATGAAATGATATCTCCAATGCCTTTGGCAAAAACACCATCTCCTAATCCTCTACCCAATCCTGATTTGACTTCAGACACTGCATATCATCTAAGTAAACACCACAATATGAAGCCAGCAATTTTAGAAAATATTCATGAAACATACGTTGCTAATATTGAACAATCAAGGATACCACTTGATAATCGGTAAATTATTATAACAATCACATATTTACACACTGTATTCAAATATATAAATAATTATTATAAATCTAATGTAGATATGGCATGGAACCTGATTACGGTGATAGAAAATACTGTATGACATCTGATAAGCATCAGACACAGTATGATCCTCATTTCATGCAGACAGAAGCGGATTATGTGATGAGATCTAATCATTATCGGCCACCTTATGGATCAAAGTCTTATCTCTCTTCACAAGAAAATTATAGTTATAGTCCAACAAAGTTTTTAAATGGCGAAAATGCTGTTTATGGATCTAGAGATTTCAGAGATTCTGGAATAGCAGGCTTCCTCAAAAATGATTATCAGAGGAATTTCGAAAACCAATATGTTAATCCATCTGTTGACTACACAGACAGACTTTCAGAATCTTCAGAAAAACATCACCCCCATGATAAATATTTATTCCCATATACAGGTTACTTTTTTTAAAATACCTTTCATAATAAAATAGTGAGATCTTTATTAATTGAACTATATTTATAGCTGAAGAAGATCATATCAGTGTTCGCGGTATTAATTCATCTCCAGTTGTTAACAATCAACAAGGTTCAAGTAATGATTTTTTTTATTCATCATTCACAATATGAAAATATCTTAATACCTTTTTTATATTTAACAGATTTATCACAGCAGATGGTTGCACCATTAGCCAACATGAATGAAGCTAGCGAGTAAGTTTGGGTCTTTTTTATCACATAAATTAACCACTTTCTCCCATCCGATCATATTCTTTTTATCACTATTTGTCTTTTCTGTTCGTACATTATTTTTACTAGACTATTTCACCACTAACATTTTTATTGAATCACTTACTTTAACAGATGGTGGCGGTTATATGAATCAGATTGTTAATCACTTTCATTTTACATAATAAAATTCTAGTGGTACATTTTCTGGTGTATGGTAAATATATTTTCACCAAAACTATTTGAATCATTGGAACAGTTTAAACTTAAGAAGGTTTAATGTTTTTGTTCGATTTTTTATAGAAAATCTACAACCGAGGATGATGCTGAAACAAGAGTGTAAATATATTGTTCCTGTTCTTTTTATCTTCTGTAAAAATAGTACAATTTGCTTACTTGTATAAATTATTGTTATCAATGTATTTTAATTAGTTAAAAGAGACTGATAAAATTCATGTATGTAGTTTAATTCTTTTTAAAATTATGTGTAATTTGTAAATTAAAAGGTATGTAATTATATTTGTGAAATTGCCATTTTATTTGTACACACTAAACTTTTATTTAAATACTTTTTTTTTATTAATGTTGATATAATTTTCGAATTTATAATTTTGTGATATTATTTTAAAATTTAATTACATTAACAAATTCAAGTCTATATTAGTTTTTTTTTTATTGTATATGTATAAAATGTGTAAAGAAATTGTATTTATGAATTGATCTCATTGATGAATTAATTTAAGAAAAAATTTCATAAATTTTTAAATCTTTTCCTCCAAAGGCTCAATTTATATGTACTTAAATATTTGTTGTTTTGTTTACTTTGTGCTCGTACTTAATCCCTATACCATAATTATGAAAAAAATACTCTTATTTTTATAAGCAATCATATATAAAAATATTTCATTACATTAATTGAAAATACATGTTTATTAAAACCGTTAAATGTAATAATGAAATTATAAATAAAACATTTGTCAATCTTAACCCAGTGCCTATAAAAGCTTTTTAAATAAAAATATTTTCTAAAAGAACAAAGATTATATGAAAGTATATGCCATAATGTTAGTATTATATTTTTATGATTCGACCTATTTTATATTAGTTGCATTATTTTTTTTTTGTATAATTATGTACTCAACAATGTGCAATGACTTTTATAGCAGTAAAATATTTAGTGCACCGTATTGTGTACATTTAAAGAATTTATAAGTTTTACATATATCTGACGTGTTGTGATCTTTGATATATTTTTATTTTATTTCAATAAACGAATATTAGAAATTAAATATATTTAAGTAATCTAATGTTTCATTTTTCCTTTACCTTTTATTTTAGCACATTGCACTTATTTTTAGGAGTTATACACACTTATATAGACTTTATCAATACGAGGTTGGCTCTCGGATAAGGTATATAGCCTAGACCCCCAATATTTGATGGGGAGACCTTGTCCTGCAGTGGGCACAAAAAAGGGTCGACAATGATGATGATATAGACTTTAAAAGACAATGAAGAGTGTTCTACTGAAGTCTAACCCAGTCTAAGACCAACGGTCTCGCCTCATCTGGCAAATTGGTGATCATTGCGATCACAAAGTGGTCAGCGAGGGCGCAGTCTGCTTATTGTGAGAACAAAAATCACCCCACCATAGTAAAACATAACACCATCCTTTTACTAAAAACAAAAATGTATTTATTTGAAAATATGTTCATTTCGTTCAAATAGGTTTGTTTTAATGTTAAGAGTTAATTCCAGTAATATCTGTATCTCATTTCCAAAACTTTTTATGAATTTGATAATCGAGATAGTAGGCCTCAACATGAATTATTTTTATTTTTATACTCGATTATTGAATTACACGTAAAAATTTAATTACACAAAAAAACGTGTATTTTTTTCTATAACACTTAAAATTTATTCTATTGTACAGTTTTTGAAAGTTTCATTAATATTGATTCATAAATAAAAAAATAAGAGAATTTAAAAAAAAAAACTCGTTTTGGCGCCAAAAAGTGCAGTCTTCAAGGAGTTAAGCGATTTCCACTGTACATCATTATGATCATTTTGCTAAAATCATTCACTCACAACCTAAAAACCTGGAAACCAAAATATTCAACAATGCCGTAACGTTGGCAACCTCGCTTTATTTACCTCGAAGTTCTAACGGTGGCAATAACGAGCGCGCGCGAATAGCGGCATGTTTTGACAGCAGCCAGACACACTATTGTATAGGTATATGACATACATCAACTCGAAATGGGGGTTACCGGGCTTTTGGGGTTCGCATCAGCCGCTTCGAGACCAGCGAATGCCTCCGAGCTCCGAGGAGAGACAGCCGCCATTGATGCCTACTGCTGGTTGCATCGCGGAACTTTCTCCTGCGCTGACAAACTGGCCATGGATCAGCCGACTGATATGTAAGGTTCACATATACGATTTCTTTTTTATCACGTTTACATAATTTTTATGTGTATAGGCACATTAGGTATTGTATGAAGTACGTACACATGTTGCTCTCGCATGATATAAAACCGATTCTGGTCTTCGAAAAGATTTTAAAAAGATTGAACCGCGTTTTTGGATCGATTTCGTCAATTATTTAAAAAGTTACTGAAGTAGACCGTATTGTATGTATTGTGTTTTTGTGAAAGCCTAAAAATTGGTAATTTTATTATAATTGATAATTGTTAATATTATGTTGAAGTGTTTTTAAGTGAAATGCTTTTGGATTGCTAATGATTTAGGTTCATTTTGACATTTTTTTACCGAACCGGTAAAAATTTCTGATTTTTAAATTTTTATTTATTTTATTTTTTTACTTTTTTGCATTAGTTTCAAGCATATTTTATGTAAATTTTAAACTTTACCATAGGAGATAGGATGGCAAAACTTATAAAAAAAACCGTAACTTCCATTTTGGGATTTATCGAATCATTTCAGTAAATGCCAAAATCTTTTAACCCAAATTTTTCAAAAGAACCAACACCACTGCATAGTTTTATCACCACATTACAAAAAAAATCATTAAAAAAACAACCATAAAAACATCAGTATTAACCGCAAAAACTCAATATTCACCACAATACTTACACACTCACCTTTGCGCGCACACACACACATTAAAACCGAAAAACTTCGTTTATAGAAAAGCGCGAAACTCGACACCGAAATGCAAATAAAACCGGAAAGTTGCGCAAAGGCCCGCGGTCATAAATTCGCCCGAAAACTCCGAAACTCGGAAAGTCGGCGCTTTGAACGTCTCAGATAAAGTATATAAGTCGCCGTTAATGTGTACACTTCCGCCCTAATTGAACGTTGCACACGATCATTAAATTTGCAATTAATAATCGCCTCTCGGTGGTATTATAGTTGGCGCAGTCTCCGCATGTTCCAGATTTGAATTTAATTGTTGATGATGCGGGGGCGTTGAAACTTTTGCCGTCTCTAAACTATCTCGTTCAAATTGTGTAGTGGGTGCATCCTGGGTGTATAATAGTGGACTTTGCTTTTGTTGAAGATGGTCGTTTTCGATTGTGAGTTAATAGAAATGATGTGAAATTTATGAACTTTCAAAGCGTGTATGGGTTATGCATCGTTTGTGAAATTGCTACAACACAAAAAATTTTATCGAATACGAATTATTTTATACGGAATGACTCAAAGGTCTAGGACAAGTTTAAAAAAAGTGATAGGTCCAGAGCTGGCTCAAAGATATAGCAAAATAGATTTTTGCTTGAGGTGGCATAGTCAAGTAACGCCATGAAGCACTTGTATTGTTTTTTTATAAAATTTAAACAAAATCTTGGTAAACAAAACGCTATTTTCACTGTTACATTATTCGTAAATGTAGCAATTATGTCTTAAGAAGAAAAAAAACAAAATTTTAAGCTCTCTTCATATTTTGTTTTTAAAAATTTGTATGCGAAATTACTTAGTTCACATATGACGCAAAAAAATTTACATAACACGTACAAGAAAACATATAAATAATATGAAAAATTATTAAATTTTTATTATATAACACATAAAAGTATCTATTTATAAAATATTAACAAAAAAAATCACAATAAATAACTCGCCATTCATATTCAAATTCTTGTTTCTTCCGAGGCATACAAAATCTTCGACGTTCAATTCCGCCCAACGGATTTCATCTCGTCAGAATTGATCTGTCTTCCGACCGAAAAGCCGATGTTATTCAAAAATTAAACAGAAAAAATGGAAGCTCTCCGATATTATTATATTCTAGATATTTCTGTCAGCTTAGCTAAATTTGACGTCGCGGTTTGTTTCGCCGTGAGCGATTACCTAGCAATCGCTCAACGTCCGAGTACGTCCCTGGAAAATTTAATATAGAACTGACAAGACGCTTTCGCGATACGTATTATGCCTCCGCGAAAAAATATCCAATCGATAAAATTCGTTTATAATAAAAATACACGATACAATACTCCGCATGAATGGCCCCGCACGACTAACGATCGAGTGACAGCTGGTGCCGCTTTCGTGTGTATGTAAATAGTGTCGTGTTGCGAAAATATGCTAATTAACCATATAAATAGATATTTTATAACTTGATTTATTTTGTATATGTATGCAGGGTGGCCATAGAAAGCCTGAAGGGTTTGGAAAAATCATGAGTTGTTCGTTTTCGATCTTTTTTATTTTTTTTTTTGTAGGTTATCAGAAATTTTCGGATATTAAAATGGTCAATTATAATGTCCAATCCAATTCCCTATATATAATCACGGATTTCTGTCCGTGTGTCTGTCTGTTTGTCTGTTCGTTCGATGACGCTCGCGACTTTAAAACGACGCGTCGATACGATTATTTTTTTGCGTCTATAAAATGCGTATATGGTCTTTATGCATATACACTTAACGTCTATAATATCATGCTTATGAAAGCGTCTCTATTGACTTATG
>JAOXNN020000064.1:1056815-1072221 GCA_028571205.2 Hydropsyche betteni | reverse complement strand
ATTCAATTTAAAAAAAATAATTAATTAAAAAATATATTATATTATTTTTTTCGGTCGTAAGTGCGAACCGTCGTAAGCCGAACCATCGTAAATCGAGGACTACCTGTATTACATAATTTCGAATCAAATACATTATCGCTTTTTTTCATATGCCTATAAAAATGTATTTTAAGTATTTTAGCAGTTATATAAATCATATTTAATATTTGTATTATTATTTAAACTGTACAGTATGTTTTATTTAAATCGTATCAATCGACATCATAGAGACATCTATTGAAATTAAATACAACAACTTTAATGATTTATCAACAAATTAATTTCCATAACAGTTTCAATTATAATAAACTCCAACCAATCAAGAGGGCGCTTTAAATTATAATAAATTTCAATTCGATAAATAATTTTTGAACAATCCGTTCACATATTTTTCGATTAAATTCCCCATATTCAAACCAATCACACTTTAATTGCGTATATTTCAACTAGATTTTCCTGAGTACCAAATTTCGAAATTTATCTAATTAAATTAACCTCAGATATATTTTTATCTTCGACTTTTTTATTTACGCTCGTGTTATGTAGTATATATTATATTAATTAATACATAAGTAACATACAAAGGTCAATGCGTTTTGCCTCATTGTAGATAAATAAGAATTAAGACCTCTCTCAAAAAAAAAACCCACGTCTTCAATTTCGAATTATATCACTCAATTATAAAACGATAATAAAAAACATTATAATAACCAATCAGCTTATCATAAATAGACCGACTCGCAGCAAACAAACGAATTAGCGAATTCCCAAAACCCAAATGCAAATTTCCGACTCGATTCACTTTCGCGATGCCCTTTTTATATTACCTCGTGAGAAAATCGTGGCGGTTTAATTTAACTGGACAATTGAACCAGTCTTTCTTCACACGCGTGTTATAATTCTGAACATTGAACGATTAAATGATGAGAACCCTTTGTGTTCTCGTGTGGGTACGACATGTTATGTGCGTGCTCTTGTTTGTTCGTTTAATTAAACTAGTCAATGTTGAGATTTCTGCTTAAGGAAAAACTGGTATATATTATTGTGACGTTTTCTTTTGAAAAGCCCATTTGTCGCTTAATGTCGGTTAAAATGAATTCCATAACCGTTCAACTTGGTGAATGATCATCTATATATAATACTTTACTAAAAGAATTCATTGATTGTAAATGTATATAATATAAACAGGTATACAGGTTTTCTGTTTTAAGAGGAGATAGATTATATCATTTGTAATGTTTTAAATTAAATATACCTTAGTCCAAAGTATTATAGTTTTGGAGTTATTGATATTTCTAAAAATAAATCCAAAATCTCGCACTAATAATTCGAAAATCAAATGTAATATGATAGAAATTTTTTTTGTTTCTTTATAGTGTATTTCATCCATATATATGAAAACAAACATCTATATCAATCCAAAACTATTAAAAATACATGATTAGCTATCGAAAATTCGTTGAAGTAAAGAAAACTATTGTTTTTTTATAATTCTTGTTTTGAAAAAAAAATGAAGCCCAAAGATTTCAAGTATTACTGAAAACATCTTTGTTTAATACTCTTTCGATTGATGTACCGAACATGTAGATATCTTATCAAAACTAGGGTAAGAAAACGAAACCGAAGGACGTACCAAACTATGACCGTGTAAGTACATAAAATAAATATATTAGATCCCTTAAAAACACAAAAAAGCTGAATTTTGGAATGAGGTTTGATATTGTTGTTCTTAATCAGAATGTCAAAAGTTGGTATCGATTCAACACAAAATTTTACATGGGGTCGAAAATCACCGAAAACGATATTTTGCGAATATCTCATTAATTGTCACTTTTACAGAAAAATATTGAAAATCAAATTTGTAGCTTGAAAAAATATGATAATTTTTATTTAAAGGAGTAGTCGTTTTGGAAATAATTCGGTTTGAAGAGTTGTCACTAACAGTATGTAAGTGGAAAGTTCAAAAATTTCTCAAAATATCAAACGGTTCAAAAATGAAAAACGGTTACTCTTATGAATAAAATATATTTTTTTTTTTTAACATAAAGCTTTTACACTTCAAATCAAACCTTTAAAACATAAAATCCAACCATCGGAAAATATTATTAAAACGTCAATAACACATTTCTACTGTGACAATGACCTCAATAATGCCTTCGGATTAAATTTTAATTTGAAGTTTAAAAGGTTGAATTTGTATTTATTGATGATTAAAGACAATTTTTCACCAAAAAATATAAATTCGTTATTGATTATACATATATTTTATATAATATAATAATACAATCTTGTTAAAACGATACTCATTTATCAGAAAAGTTTTCAGCGATTTTTAGTATAAAAAATGTATTGATAAATATAATATTTAAACAACTATCTTTTTTCAATAAAGCATATAATTTTTTTATTATATTTTCATACGCAGATATGAATATGTATAGTCACGAGAGAAAATGAACAATTTTTATGGAGCTAAAATTTAATTACTTTCTTATCAACGAAACATTATTATTTGAAAAAAAAAATTATATTCATTAAATTTATATTATTTAAATTATATCAAGTAATCAAATACCTATTTCATTGACACGCCTTTTTCACGATACGTCCACGTTTGATAAATGAGAAAGTATGTATGTCATATTTAAGATGATTTCATCATTATCGATTTTCATTCATTTAACCTAATATAATAATATTAAATATTATCGATGCTATGCGACAAATATTTAAATGATTAGATCGGAACTTATTTGTTTATAACATTATTA
The DNA here is from genome assembly GCA_028571205.2 of Hydropsyche betteni. Classification (NCBI taxonomy): domain Eukaryota; kingdom Metazoa; phylum Arthropoda; class Insecta; order Trichoptera; family Hydropsychidae; genus Hydropsyche; species Hydropsyche betteni. The sequence continues at coordinate 1,069,411 of JAOXNN020000064.1, read as the reverse complement.
TCGTTAATATGTTTTGATTTATGTTAAATATAATTTTCGATATTTTAAAATAATTATTTTTTTTAAATATATTATATAAATAATGCATTCAATTTTCTTCTCGATAGTGATAACCTTTTCGATAGCAAATTTATTTCACATGCAATTGAAATGGGAAAATTTCCAAATTTTATCAATTCAAATTTATTTTGCAATTGGAAATATATTTCTTTTTTTAACTAAAATTCTGATTGTTTTTTAAATGATTATAAGTTTTGCCGTTCCTGAAGAAGCCATTTTTTAAAAAACATGCCTTCTTAGAATAACGTAATAACTATTAATATTTCTTAGAAAATCAAGAATAATATATTATTAAGGAAAATATTTTGTATAAACTTTCAGAAAATTATGAAAATTTGATGTGAAAGTTTGTGTTTGTGTTTGAAGCTTACAAAAGAGGAAAAGATCTGGAAATCTAAAATCGCTGTAAAATTTTAAATCATATTAATATAAAAATTAATTTTTCACAATCAATCGAAAATTTTAAGACGGGCGATATACTGAATTTTCGACTACCGCCAAAAATGTTTCGAAAAATATTTGTATATCACAAATAAAATGCTGACGTACAAAAAATATATATTATATATATTATACCTACATATGACGTGCAAAAAAAGCGTCGAATGATAAAAATTGTTCATATCGTTTTTTTCAATATTTTCTTCTGCATCTAATTGTTTTATATTTTTGTCTACCGTGGTTTACTAAATTAAAAAATATAAACAAACACAACCTAATTATTCAAAGGCAAGTCTTACAATGCATTATTGTTGACAAAAAAGCCTTCCTTTCTAAAGTCTTAGAATTTTTATTTTTAGTTATAATTTAGGTGTGGTCATTTTATGATATTGCGCAATAGATCCAATCTTATATTTTTTTCAAACCAAATATATATTCGATGTTATTTAATAGTAAAAATAATGTAATTATTCATTAAATAATACGTTTATTGAAATCAAATATAAAATTTTATATAATTCCGTTCTTAAAACAATAATTAATTTAAAAAAAATAGCTTTTTTAATTAATTATTTTTTTTAATTAATACGGGAGATTTAGAACCGCTGAAAAAATTTGTATTGAAAGAAATGGCTACTGCTTTTTATTTAATTAATCAAGGAATACAAAATTTTTAAATTATGAACCCAAGCAGTGAAAGATTTTCAAATGTGAACCACAGGATTCAAGAAAATTTCGCATGCTGCTAAGAAATATATAGAGGAAAAAAAACAGTATATTATTCGATCAAAATTAGTTCAATTTGAAAAAAAATTCACACGATTGTACTTCAAACTGAAGATGAAGAAATGAATTTTACTTATGTGATAAGTGACGAAGATGTATAATTTTATTTAAATATATAAAAATATACTTTACAAAAATTATTCAACATCACATTTTTCTTACACATCAACTTGAAAATTTTATATAAATTTTCTAAATATTTTCACTTTAATTGTGAATCTAGATCAAAGATCCGAAAACGCAACCTATTTCGCGAATTCAACAAACATTACGAACAACATAAATGTTTTGCATTCCGTTTGTTGCGATAAATATTGTGACGCAATATTTACGATGTATATTTTTGATTTATAGAAAACGACGAATTCGTAGTTTTCTTTTCGATATGCAAATTTATAAACAATCTTTTTTTAACGGAACGTGTATCGTTGAATAATTCAGTATTAGAAAAACACGATGTTCATCACGCTATTTTGACGAATAATATCGAATCAAATAAGTGTCTGTGTCATATCAATTACACACTTTTATATATAATAGTAAATGTTGTTTCGCAATTTTCGTTTCCATTTTCAAACCGGTTGACTTTTAGAAACGTTCACATTCCGACGACTGCACATATTATGATAAAACCTTATTTTCAACTGTTAGAAATTAATGAAAAAATTATATTATATTATTATACTATCGAGCTTTTTTTAAAAATTATTCCTTTTAAAATCGGTGCTGAGAAAGTTCCACGATACGTTTTTGAAAACGTTAGTGGTCAAAGATAACTGAATGATCCTCAAACTTTTTCATTGAAAAGATTCTATGGTTTGTTTATATTAAAATTATCATTGTAGATGCAATTTGTTTAATTTTTATTTCAGAACAAAAGCTTTTAAAATTTAAAGCATTTTTATTATCATATATTCAGTACTAAGTGATTAAAGGGAAAAAAATTGATACTAAAAACAATATTTATCCAAAATTATATAAAATTGTACAAAATCACATCTCCTCTTCTCATTTAATTAACGAAAAACAATGTTAAACAATTAACCAAACATTTTAATAATTAGCACAACTATTTAAAATGATAAAATATGATACATCATTTTATGGTTTTTTTTTAAGAAATTCCCATTTACCAATCAAATGAATTAATTTACTAACATGCCTTTAAGCGTCGTTTCACATACGTCATCTAATTCCAGTTAATAACTACTAATTGGAAATATTTCGTATGAATGAATGAATGAATTAGCGTATCAATCGACATCATTTAATTATTTACATTTAACTACATGGATTTATTATAATAAATCGATTATTTAAAGTGTTGGGGAATGTCGATTGAAGATTTCGGTTTCATCTCTGGTTAACTTTTTCTTGGTAATATTAATATTATATTATGTTGAAATCGATATCGAGACATAAAGCCAGTCAAGTGTAACCTCAACCCTCAATAAATAAATATTACAACAAAAATCGACCAGACGTAATAATTATATTTTTTTTATGAAGAACATCAAAAACGTATGCAAAAAATATATTTATATATATGTTGTTATGGATCCTGTTTTTTCGGTTTTCTTTTGCGATTTTACACAAATACCGGTTTACCTTCTGCATGACCTTCTCCAGTGTCTCTCTAATTTTTCCGATTCTATTTGGATTCATTTATTTGTACGATGACCCTTCGACGAATCAAAATGACGGAAGTGACTTAACCAGGGCTGTGCATTTGGTTCAAAATTAACCGACGCCAAAAACGATTTTTATCTCGATTTTCATTTCGACGATTTTAAGATCAATTTTTTGCCAACGTATAAAATCGATATTAGGTAATAGAAATAACGATAATAACGATTTTAAAAATAAATAAGCGCCGAAAAAATCTGATTAATTATAAATTTGTAAAAATAGCTCCCCAAACTTTCATACTTTGTTATAGTGATGAATCAATCACATTTTGAAATTGAAATTGTTTTCTTTTCTCTGTCCATACGAGACAGAGAAACGAGAACAATAAATAAAATATTGAGGCTATTTGCAGATACTGTATCTGCGAATTATTGTCTATTTGCAGATACTGTATCTGCGAATTATTGTCCATTTGCAGATACGGTATCTGCGAATTTCGGCTATTTACAGATACATACAATAATCGAATATTGTCTATAAAAATAATTTAAGTATACATTAATATTTTCTCCAAACTAATTTCTTCAAATAAAATTTTACATAATCTCTTTCTTAATCTTTTTATAATGTATCTGCAAATAGCCGAGAATTCGCAGATAGTGTATCTGCAAATAGCCAATAGTTCGCAGATACAGTATCTGCGAATAGCCAATAGTTCTCAGATACAGTATCTGCAAATAGTCAAGCATTCGCAAATAGCCAACATCCTAAGAAAAAGTCGTTATTGATCTATTAAGACTCCCCAACTCTGATGGAATCATAATTTCAACATTTTAATTATAAAAACCTACATCGAACATTCCGATTTGACCGATTTCAAATATACATACATTACCTTGTACTTAACAAATAAAAATAAATTTTGATCGATTCAATGCAGGTCTTCAATTGCTCAATTGACCCGTCTTTATTGTTTGAAATAGAATTGATAAGTCGCGGTGATAGGATCGATTTACGCGCGACACACTTTGGGAAGCTGTGTGCGACAGAAAACAACAATATTTCCATATCGATATTTGTTTTCTCGACCGGTTCGATATATAAAAGATCGAGATAGTTCATGACTCCGGTTTGTTTCTGACGAGCTTCCATCGAAGTATATTCTATAACGATATTATTTTTGTTTTTTGGAAAAAATCGAATTGAAAATGTCGCAGATGATCAACGGTAATTCGAAGACGAATGGAGTCACTTTTGATAATTCCAGCTTCAGCAAGCTTCCTGAAGTCAAATCGGAAGCTGCTCATGGATTCGACCTGATGACTACTACTTCGTAAGTTGATTAATTTATTTTTTTTGAAAATTGTAAATTATAGTTGTTTTTGTGTTGTCCTTTAAGATTTAATAATTCATTATTCGAAAAAAATCTATTTTTGTATACGGAAAAAATTGATTGTTCGACGAAAAAAATCGTCTATGTTCTTTTGGATGCTCATTTGAATAATTATGTAAACAAATGGAAAACTAATATGTTTTGTCGTTTTTTGATATAAAGTCGCGCGAAGACTGGAAAGTGGATTTACATATTTGCATAAATATATATTATAGGATTTGGCTTTTAGTTTTTTTAATGTGGACAGGCGTGGAAAATTTTCAAAAACTTGCATATAATCAGCAAGTACAACTGGTATTATGTTTGATTTTTTTTTTCGGCTATTTTCAAACATATCATATCAGGTTCTTGTTATTTGCGTTAATTTGAATAACAACTTAACTGAAAATATCCCGATTAGCATTTTTATGATAATCGAGTATTATCTGTTTGTTTTTTTTTCCTGTCAAGTTCATATTGATAAACAATGTCTATTCCGCATGATTTTTTTGAAGCTTCATAAACAATGTATAAATATGAAATTTTACTTTTCCAAAATTTTTTTTTTTATCATATGATTTTCTTTTGATTCACAGATATTCATATGAATCTTTAATGGAAACTGCTAAATATCTGTTGGATCGAACTACAATAAGACCTAAAATTGGTGTAATTTGCGGATCAGGAATGGGTAAATATTTTTATATAACAAAGCTTAATTTCCAATTCTTCTTATAATCTCTATATGGATTAACATGAATACTATAAAAAAAATAAAATAAAAAAACACACTAATTCTTAAATACGAGTAGATTAAGAACAGATGTTTAAAAAATTTCATAGATCCAAAATTGTTTTCAGGTTCATTAGCTGAAAGTTTAACTGATAAAGTTTGCTTCCCTTATGAAACAATACCTTCTTTCCCCATGAGCACAGTAGAAGGACATGTAGGCCAATTAGTATTTGGCTATCTCGGTGATGTTCCCGTTGTATGCATGCAAGGAAGATTTCACTATTATGAAGGTTATCCCTTGTGGAAGGTAAAATTATTTTCGAAATTTTGAAACAATTTACTTTATAAAGCAAATATATAATTTAATTTTTTTTACAGTGCTGCATGCCAGTACGAGTAATGAAACTATTGGGAATAAAATATATGATTGCTACTAATGCCGCTGGTGGTTTGAACCCCGATTTCAAAGTAGGAGATATAATGCTGGTCAAAGATCACATAAATATGATGGGTTTTGCTGGTAATAATCCGTTACAGGGTCCCAATGATGAAAGATTCGGACCTAGATTCCCTCCAATGAACAAAGCATACAACCGAGAACTCATTCAAGTCGCAAAAAATGTAAAAGAAGCTTTTAAAATTTATCTATTAATATTAAATTCGGTAATAAGTTATGATTATTTCATCACAGATCGCAAAAGAGTTGGAAATTGATTCAATCATACGTGAAGGCGTTTACACATGCTTGGGTGGACCCAATTTCGAAACAGTTTCAGAACTGAAAATGCTTGGAATGTTAGGTGTCGACGCTGTAGGAATGTCCACTGTACATGAGGTATATTATTAATAACCAGATTAATTTTTATGAGTTGTTTATCAAAAATAATAAAAATTTGCACATTATAGGTTATCACAGCTCGTCACTGCGACATTACTGTTTTTGCCTTCAGTCTTATCACGAATGAATGCGTAGTAGACTACCATAGTTCAGGTGAAGCCAACCACGAAGAAGTAATGGACGTTGGCAAACTGCGACAGGAAACCCTCGCTAGATTCGTATCAAAAGTCGTAGAATATATTGGCCACGAATTATTACCAAAAAATAAATAAAATCGGATGCTCGTTGAAAATATTTGAAATCACATAAAACAACTCAATTAAAATTATTTTAACATATAAATACTTCCAGACAACTTAAACCAAATCAACGCATTTAAAAAATTAATTTTATCAAGTTCTTCGATAATTTTTTTCAATATAATGTAATAAAACCAAAGTACTAAAAATAATTTAATGTGTATTATAAAATATTTTATACATCATACTACTGTATGTAGTTGATTATAATTATAAGGTATAAATTATGATTTTCAAACATATGTTAGATTTTTATGTATAATATTTTTATTTTAGAATATACTGTTATAATATAAACTTATTTTCAATAATCATTTCATTATGCTTACCATAACATTAAATGAAAATTCGAAAAATATCATTTTACCAACATTGATATAAGGGTCTTGAAGGGGATCAAAAAAAATCATAATTAAATCTTAATCCAGTTTAATGGAATAAACATACGCAAAAAATATGTAAAAAAAATATTATATAAATTTATATATATACAATACAATATTGTAAATATAACTTTTGTAAAAATATCAAATTAAAGAAAATAAATAAGAATAAATACCAGTGTAAATATATTGGTATAATATCAGCCTCTAAATTTGATACTAGATAAATCACAAGATTTTTAAATGTAAGGTTTAATGAAAAATTGTGAATACAACGTATCCTTAATGCATATTTATTATGCATTGATGTAAATCGAATACTCTAAATTACAGTGATTTGAAAAAATTAAACGTCGTTTTAATATTCATAACTGAAATTAAAAAAACATGAATTGGAAGTTAAACAATACACATGGAAATCCCGAAACAGATCAAACAGTGTGTCAGTCATTTGATCATTTTAACATATGAAGTTTTTTCCCTTTTATAACTAAACCTTAACATTATATCTTGACACTATTATGCAACATTTTTAACCCATAAATGGCACATCAAAGTATTTCAACATCTTTATAATACGCTCTTATTAGAATGATAAAAAAAATAATGTTTAGCACATAGTTTGAATTGAATTTATAATTCAAAGAACTGCTTCTAAAGCTCATGCTACTCATATTTTCAACGATTATAATTTGTGATCTTTAAAATATCATATCTGCAAAAACGTAATTAGAATCAAGTTTCATAGATTTCGAAAAGAAAAAAAATAAATACATTTTTGCCAAAAATATACTTGAAGGTTGTAAAGACAAACCAACGCTTTTCATCATTTATCATTCTTATAAATTTTACATCTAAAATAATAATAATAATAATATAAATATAATAATACAATATTTTAAATTAAGATAATAATATGAAGTGATGCAAAACTTAGTTGTTCGTTTAAATCTTAAAATTATTATACTGTGAATTGAAATTAGTGAATAAATTCATAAAAAAGAGAATATAAAGAAAAAATCTTGATAAAAATATATTCGAGAAGTACAGTAATACTGAAAAAAATAATGCTTATTATTATAAAAGTACAAAACTTAAGTCGAAATTGAATAAAACAATTACGAAAGTTAAATTTGTGACAAAAAAAATAGAAATATTGTCTAGGAGATCATAAATTTTCAATACTACTGGAATATGAAAAATATTCGATACATCGTCTGAAAGGTATTTCGAAAAAAGCAACAAAAACGTAATATATTTTTCACTCTTAAATGCTTTCTCAACATAATATTTTTCAAATATTTTCATTATGTACCGTGCTCTTAATATTTTTGGTTTGATTTTTTCATTGGTTGCTTTTATTACGGTGTTAAATTAGCGGTATGTGTTTGTAAAACTTGAAATTAAACAATTTGACTGTCCACATAAGATTAAAAAAAATTATTTTCGTCATACACAGATGAGTCAAAACGTAAACAATGAAAACGAAAAAATCAGTCGACAACATTGAAATTTGCCACAAGCGAAAATTGTGCAAAAAAAATATACATAATTCATATAAACATAACCAAAACAATTATTATAAAACTTAAAAACCTAACTGCATACACGAAGTTGAATACTTTTTGGTTTAATGAACCCGAACACATTTGTGCCATTTGAACTATATTCAGCCACCCCCTTTACGAACATATAAAGAGGCATAAGGTAAAATACATTACATAAACTCATTGCGTCGGTGAGTACGCACGTACCATGCGAGGTGCAGCGTTTACATACACTTACGAGTGGAAATCGAAAATAAAATGCACTTCACAAAATACTATAGAAACGTTTGAAACTGAAATTTACATATGTACAAACTTTCAACGTTTACAAGGTGGGAAAATTATCGCTTATGTACTAATCATGTGGATTGGATGCACACACGAATCGTGTCGTTTCTGTCCGTATCACAAAGTCAAGTTCAATGATGCCATGCGAGGCTGAGGGCGGCCCGCAGTTTTCCCCATAGCCAGGGGCATACTCCTCCTCCGCGGAGCGCTATTCCCGCCCAATATTTCACATAGTCGGTAAACATAACAGTCAAGGAAAATATCGTATCAGCGTAATCAGATAATAGTAAAAAAACTGTAAGATCGATTGATTAATACAATAACGCAGTACAGTAAAACCTCAATATCATCACACCCACTGCTGGACGAAGCCCTTTGATATTTTTTCTTTCGCTTCTATCATGAGTCACTTTTAAATACACGTTTTCAATATTTTGTCTACCCATTAACTACGTGGCCTTTTTTGCAAGGCATTTAACACCTTTTGGATACCAAATTTTCGATATAATGGACAAAATATCCGATAGAATATGAAAATTTTCAACATTTTCGTGGGTGATAACACAAATACGTGTCAAAATTTTTTACCCAGATAAACAATGACACATGGTGTCCAAAAACTGACGCAAGATTTTGTAAACCAAAATCTTACAAAGTTTTGCGTTAATTTTGGAACACTTTGTCATTGGCCATCTGTGTAAAAAAAAATAATGACACATATTTGTGTCATCGGCAACGAAAGTGGTAACGTTTAGAAGTGTTCGTTAAAAAAAAATAATATTTAATAATTTCTATTTGACAGCAGATTTTTTTTGGTGAATTAATGTTTTTATAATCACCTAATCATTATTTAAAATTACATAATATGTATTTCAAATCTATTTATGGAAACTTCACTTGCCTTGTACTGTGTCGTTTATTTTTTTAGTAAAAAAAAATGCATTGAAAAAACCTTACTTTATATAACAGACTTTCGGCTTTAAAGAACATCTAACCCACATTAGTCCAATATATTGAGATTTTACTGTACTTAAAATTATACAAGTATACTTACCTAAATAAATAGATCCACCTGTAAGAAATTAACAGTTATTTGTAACTATTTTTTTTTAAATACATATAATCAATTCTCCCAAAAAAAACATTTTGGAATAATTTCGATACTAATATAAAAACATTATAATCAATATAAAAAGGATATTATAAGCCCCATGGCGGATGACCTCCATTGATATAATAAACATATGTAAATCCATCTTTGCAATGCCCTTTGATCGAATAATAATACGGCAAAAACGAATGAAGTCGAAATCTAAAAATAAAAACGAATAATCAAAATAAATCCATACATAATCAAAAATAACTTTATACACACTTTCGCTGTTCGTAAAAAAGTATAGCCTCAGAATTCGTAAGAAGTACATGTAGAAACAAAGCTTTCACTCTGTGGTGGTAAGGCGGTAAAGGAGTTGGACCAGCAACGTGCGATATCAAAGTTTCCAGCAGTAAAGACCCTATTCCGGCCCTTCTATGAGAACGAGCCACACCCAATGACAAAATATATCCAACTAATGTGCTGTTGTTTGTGCCGAACCATCCTGGTAAAATCCCGCGGTCTTCGGCGTTCAGTTTCAAATATGGTTTGATTTCAGCGACGATTAAGCCTATTATTAGACCCTGGTGGACGGCAGCCAAGGCGAAAAATCTCTCCGACGATGTTATGTCTTTGTACCAGGACAGCGGGTATTCTATGGGAAACCAATCTCGGCAAAGAGTTCGAACCTGAAATATGTCATATTTAGTATATCGAAAGTCGGATTCGTTTTGGATAAACGAAAAATTTACCTCTTCTAGATCATCTGGACATAAAAATCTGAGTTGAACGTCTTGAAGAAAGCATGGGTTCGGAGGTGAAGGTCCTGGCAAGGCGGGAGACCCTTCGGTTTGATACCTTAAACAATTTACAATCGTATTAATCCAATATTCTAAAAACGAAATCGGGTAAATGTAAAAAAAACCTTATCTTCGACAGTTATCAATATAATAAAAACTTTTTATTACAAAGTAAACAAAACAAACCAATTTGAAAAACTTAAAAGTGGCCTTTCTGCGAATATAGATAAAAAGAATGATAAGCTCAAAATTTCATGCAAGTTCACCCGACGATGTATGCAATCAGAATTGGTGATCAGTTGTAAATGACGCTCATTAAAATACAATAACACAAACATTAAAATAAAATTAACAATGCAAAAATTGGAATAATTTTCTTCTATATATACAGGATATCATAGCCATAGCCTGAGGAGAGGCTTAGGACCCTGGTTTTAAATTTTGAAAATAATTACAAATCATACAAGTTATGTTGAAATATATCAGTTAAAATATTAATATACTGTTATAAATATTAACTGTTTTACCCCCCCCCCCCTCTAAAAAAAAAAACTATCCATGACTGCATAATATTATGATATATTCTGGCTACCTCTAAATTTTGAAAATAGTTAAAAATTATACTTATTATGTTGAGATATATCACACAGTGAATACATTCTTTGAAGACCTTGAATTAACACACATTCTAATTCAAAGGAAAAACATCAGAATATTTATAATGCATATACATAAAAAGTTGTTTTTTCTCCTCCCTTAAAAAAATCCAAGCTATGACTTTAGAATATAGGCGGACCTCAAATTTTCCTCACCTTTGACTTTTGCACATTTTGAAAAAAAAACGTTCTTTTAGATTTTTTGGCAATAATGCAAATGTATATACTATATTATTGTAATTTTTGAAAAATAAAAATTTTAAATACCAATTTTTGGTGGTTTTATTTACATCCCTCTACTTTCGAACATTTAACCAATCATGCGCGAAAGTCGAGGTCCGCCTGTACTGTAATATATTTTTACCCCTCCCCCCCACAAATTTTAAAAATAATAACTAGCTTAGGGTAACAGCACCAGGAGTGGCCATGCACCTGTAATTGACAATCTCATAAAAAACGTAAAAATAAACGTATTAAAAGATGATAATTTTTTGGAAATGGCAAAATAGATAAACAGCTTATCTATTGCACCCTTTTTGAAAAATTATCGTCTATAAAAACCTTAATTTTCACGATTTTATGAGAGATGGTCAACTACTTGTGCATGGTCCACCACTGCAACATGTCAATATATATGGTATACGGTGAATAAATTTGTCAAACATCTTGAATTCACACACATATCCTAATTAAATAATGGAAAATAACCGTATTGAAAAAACCAACGGCACATACATAAATACCGCATGCATATAAAAAAATTGATGCGGTTTAACTGTGCATTAAAAAAATATAGATAGTGCCATAAAACGAATTCTTTGTGCATTAAAAAAATATACGATGTGCATTAAAGAATCACATATTGAGCATAATTTTATTCAGTATGCAATCAAAAAAAATTTTGCAGCAAGTACGAAGTGAGCATTAAAAAAATATGAATAGAATGAATAGTTTGTGCATTAAAATAAAATCAATCTCTACAGGCAATGCAATACAACTATAACTACATTTTAAAAATTTGTCCATTTCTAACATTTGGTCCATTTTTTAATCAACATTGATTTTGTTTGAATTTGGTTAGTTGCGAATCGATCATATTATGAAAATTGTGAATAATAGTCGTGCCGTGATATAATAGTTGTGAGTAATAGTTGTGTATTTTCTGTTCTAATACACATTTATTCGTTTTATGGTAGATATTTTTTTAATGCACATTATTTTTTTAACGCACCCTTATTTTATTTAATGCACACTATTACAGGTTTTTTACTCCAAATTAGCACTTTTTCATTTCAAATTAGCAATTTTCCAATTCAAATTAGCAATTTTTCAATTCAAATTAACAATTTTTCAATTCAAATTAAACATTTTCAAATATAAAAATCTACTCTTTAAAAATTAAACTAAATCAGATATTTTTAAACAAATTATTTTATTTAACATACGTATACGTACAAGTACATACATAAATAATTTTCGAATAAAAAAACCTGTATTATTCAATGCACGTTCAAACCGTTCCCCAAAAAAATGCCCCCCCCCTAAAAAAACCTGGATGCGACCCTGCACGATAGCATGACACATCCGAACACGTCCACAAACCGAATGCACACTTCGAACCCGAACAATCCCGACAAAAACAAAGAGCATTACACACCGACCGCGGCGGAA
>JAOXNN020000064.1:1008018-1056715 GCA_028571205.2 Hydropsyche betteni | reverse complement strand
CCACAAACCGAATGCACACTTCGAACCCGAACAATCCCGACAAAAACAAAGAGCATTACACACCGACCGCGGCGGAAACGCGATAAGCATCAACGACCGAGAAGCTAACGAGCGCAAATAAACGAAAATTGAGCCGAGGCCACATCGACATCGAGGGGACGGGACGTCGGCGGGCGGCGGGGCCGGGGGGCGCAGCCTCACCAGGTGAAGGCCATGGGGGTGGAGCGCCCGTTCAGCGGCGGCGGGGGCGCAGGCGACAGTGGTAAGAGGTGCGGGCGAGGCCACGCGGCCCGCGCACCATCGCCCGCACCGAAAGCTGACACCAGACTATGACAGCGAGGCCGCTGTCATTAGTGCACGTTTGCCGCTTGCCGCTTCGGCGCCGTTTCGGAGGCGGTTCGGTGCCGCTCGGTGGCCGTTTCGGCGCTGTATTCGAGTTAGGTCGATGCCGAGTTTCGGAACGGCGGTTTGGTAAAAGCGACTTTGTTGATATGTGATGTAAGGATTTATTTGATGAGTTTTGTGACGTTTGATGCTGTACCAACTTTGTTTTTTGATAAATGACTTTTGGTGAATGATACTTTTTTTTATCTAATTGGAAATTATATAATGTGCATTTAGATGTGAACGTATTTATTAAGTCGTATTTGAGTTTGTAAACAATTTTTTATATGATAATTAAATTAAATTAAACATACGACAGATGAACACAACAATGTTTCAATACGGCGACAGATAAAGATAGTGATATGCAGTGAAAATTATTACAGATTGTGTTCAATTGTCACCAATGATATAGTGCTAAAAAAGTAGTGCGTAACTTTCAATTTTTCCACTCCTCTCCCCCCTAAAATTGTTTTTAAGATTTTTTTTGAACATCAAATCAAATAAAGTAAGGTAAAAACGGACTACCGCCCATGAACGTACTAACTTGCTAATCCCGTAAGTAATGTCATATTTATGATGGTTCTTTTCAATCCTCGGTTCTATCATGTTTTTGTATTATAATTTCGAGTGCACGTGCACAAAATATAAACAATCATTCTTCCAGTGTAAATTTTTTTTCTCATATTTGAAAAAAGTGCCGGAACGTTGTTCCGGTTTATTCCGGCTCTACTACAACCCTGATTATCACTGTGTCACTAATTTCAAATGAACATCACACATAGCATGTAATATATGATTCGTTTTAGAGAAACATTTTTCATAATAATTTCGCATGATAATATATATTGGTTCCCAGACATTTTCCCAAAAGATACTAAAACACACTAATAGTAGAGCGCTCAACACTACGACATCTGCGAAAAACTTCCAAGTATGATTAAAATGAATTCATCGAATCATTCACCATACATAAATACCACCGACATTTTGAAATTTTTAAACAATAATTCAATTAATCATTTAGGCCAGGCCTTATTATCCATCTCTAACACCGTTTAGACAAACATCTGATCACCATATTTATGATTATGGCAACATTTGAATTTGAAAAGACAGTTGGTAATACTAGACCCGCGCAGCTGTTCGATCAGTTGTGTGTTTGTGATGGTTCTTGTAGGTTGCTTAGCCCTCGTGTTCCCTTTTTACATCGCATTTAACCTATAAACAACAACGAGCCAAAATGGAAACTGTACACCGCACCGAAGATGTAGCAATCAACCGCGACGTCACATTTGAAGGCTTGATGCTGTCGCCGAAGACCCTTCAAGGTTTAAAAACGCATGGATTCGACAAACCTTCCCCCATTCAATTAACAGCTATTCCTCTAGGCAGATGTGGCTTCGGTATGCATTCATTTCTATAATATTTCAATAGCATGCTTACGTTAAAAATATACTTTTCTTTCAAGACCTCATCGTGGAAGCTAAATCCGGAACTGGAAAGACGGCCGTCTTCGGAATTATCGCTTTGGAAATGCTGATCAATCAAAGTTCCAATTTCCAAGTTCTCATCCTCGCTCCTACGAGAGAAATAGCCGCTCAAATCGGCGATGTTCTGCGAAAAATTGGCACCGCTTACGAAGGTATGATTGTATTGTTAAATATTTATGTATCGTTATTAAAATTAAAAACTATTTTCTAGATTTACGCGTGGAAATCGTGATGGGCGGGACCAATATTAACGACGATGTTTCAAGATTGAAGAATAACAAATTCCAAATATTAGTCGGAAGTCCGGGACGTATTTTGCATTTGATTAAAATGAACGCTATATCTACTAAGTCGGTGAGACTATTTGTGCTCGACGAAGCCGACAGATTGATGGAAGAAAGTTTTCAAAAGGACATCAATTACATATATTCTCAATTGCCTGAACGAAAGCAGTTGATTGCGGCCAGCGCCACTTACACGCCCGAATTGAAAGAATTCCTACAAAGGTATATGCAAGCGCCTTCGCATATAATGCCTTATTCTTCGAGCGTTTTGTTGGGAGTCGCCCAAAAGATATCTACTGTTCCGACGCACGGAAGCACGGTCCGTCAAAATAAAATAAAATCTGACAAATTACTTGAAATTTTATCACAAGTTCCGTTCAAACAATGCCTCGTTTTTTGCCGTTACCAAGTCAGGGCTCAGACGATATGCGACCTTTTAGCTCAAGAAGGATGGCCCGTGAAATATTTGGCAAGTTCTCAAAAACAAGCAGAACGACTCGACAGTTTAAAAACTTTGCAAAATTATTCGTGTCGAATTCTAGTTGCGACTGATCTAGCTGCGCGGGGAATCGATGCTACAAATGTTGATTTGGTTATAAATTTGGACGCTCCGGACAATATTGCTACATATTTGCACAGAATCGGTCGTTGTGGACGATACGGTTCAAAAGGCATGGCTATTACAATAGTCGCTACTGGACAAGAAGAATTGAACTTTACCAATATGTTGAGTTCTTTAGGTGAATGTAATTTGATGAAATTCGAACAAAATGAACGTGAAGATTTTGTACCTGATCAAAGTCTTTTTCCGTCAGAGAAAAACTCTGATTCGAAACAACAAAACTCTGTAATACCAAAAGAACGTGATGTCAAATCTGAAAAAAATATACCAATCTCTACTTCTATGGAACAAAATTCCAATTCGATACAACAAAAATCTATAAAATCTGAACAAATATTTGTTATGCCAGAAAAAAATTCTTCAGACTCTAAAGAAAACTCGATATCCAAACTTTCTCTTGAAAAAAGTTCTATTTCCGTCGAAAAAACTGAAAACAAAAATATTGAAAAACTTGAATTGCCACAAGCAGACATTACTACTTTAATGACGTTCACGCCAAACGAAAATGTTTATGAACCTTTTTCAAATATCGAAAAATCTTTCGATGAATTTTTGGAGATAAGGAAAAAATGTGATATTTCTGAAAAGGATTGTGATAAATTAAATTTCAAATATGAAGATTATATTAGTGAAAAAAATACAAGTGTAATGTATTTTTTAAATCATCATTTAAATATTAATGATAATTTTAATGACGAAATGTTCAATGGTAATCGGACTCCGTTAAATCTCAAAGGATATCCCAAAAAATTGAGTTACAACAACAACGATGACGCAGCACAATTGTTACTTAACAAAACTGTTAATAAGAAAAATACTATCTGCGACGATAAACTAGAAATTCAAAATAAAAATAAATTATCAAACCTTAAAAATAAAAAGACATCACAAAATAAAAAGCCGACAAAAATTCATGAATATAAAATTCCTACTGAATCAGATGAAGATGACTCCGAATACTCCAGCTCTGATTATAATGATGTTGATTCTGAAGACGGAGGCTTGAATGAATATTTGCTGTTCAAGAAACAATTGGAAAGCATGAGTAATCAAATACAACACTCTGTGTATATCAGCACGTTGTTAGGGGATCATAAATTAAATTGAAATCATAAATAAAGAATTCCCAATTCAATTAATGTATTTTTTTACTATTCTTTTTTTACATTATTTTAATTTTTCAATCCAAATCTTTCATTATTAAACAAAAATGCAAACAGTACAAGATTTTTTCTTTTTTTTTTACTAAAAGTTGTTAAATAGTAGAGTATTCTTTACTTTTAATTGAGAACAGAAATCATTAAATCAAAGCAAATTATCTACAGTAAAAAATGTTAAAAAACACGAAACTAAATGTACTGAAATATTTTTTCGAATAAAAGAATTACATTATTATTAGTATTACATCAAAACAGTAGTATTATTTCTTGAAAACCTATTTTCCACGATAAGCGTTTCCATGTTAAACGATTTCCCTGTATTTTTAAAAATAAATAAAGGACGAATTTGATTGTGTTATGATCGCGGCGTGCTATTTATATCATCCGTCAGTGTAAGATACTGTAGTTTAGATAGAAATTAATAAATAAGAAATAATGGACGATCCTGAATTAGCTCGTATTCGTGAACAACGTATGAAACAATTACAAGCACAATATGGCCAAGGGGTATGTTATTTTTTTTATTTTTTACAACTTTTTTCATAGTGGGCGTCTCATCTAACCTCAAAATAAAACTGTCCTGCATTTATTTCAGGCGTCTCATGAAGACCAAAATGCCAAAGCTCAAGAGCAAGCTAAGGCTATGGAGGAAACGAAAAATGCAATGTTATCACAAATTTTAGATCAAAACGCCAGAGCACGCCGTAATTCTATTTTATTTTATACCTGAACTGAATAATAAACGTTTGCAGATTCTTAATAATGTTTGTGCGATTTGCAGTTAACACCATTAAGTTAGGAAAATCTGAAAAGGGCCAAATGGTCGAGTCTTTGATAATACAGATGGCACAACGCGGTCAACTTCGCGGAAAAATTGACGAGGAGGAGTTTATTAGAATTTTACAATCTGTCAATCAACAAATGCCCAAAAGCACGACTTCTGTGAATTTCAGAAGAAGAAAAGATCTCCTCGATTCGGATGAAGAAGATTAGCAGTCTTTAACTTTGTCATAGTCGATTTATACTAATGCTTCATATTTGCTTTGGTTTCAATTTGTTCGAAATTATCGACTCGTTGAAAACTTATCCATAACCTGCAACTCGAATATTTTTTTAAGTTTCATAACTCGTTTACTTTCTTTTAAAATACTAAAACGTAAACACTCATGATTATTTATATTTTATTTTTATATTTTACTGCAATGCAATAAAAAATATTTTAATTTCATGTTTCTTTTTTTTATATTTTGTATGTTTTATCAAAAAAATAGACTTTTATAAATATGGATAAATTTATTGTTTTGAAAAATGACTAGATACAACAAAACGATAAAACTAGATAATTCTAAAAATAACGAAAATAATAAATTATGTATCAAACATTCTCGATAACGTGCAATTTAATTAATTCGAAAATTTGATCGCTATTAACTTTTAAACTTTACCATGAAAAACGTCGAAAGAAAAAATGCACAAACCATAAAAAAAATAAATATTTCAGCTGAATACATAATACACTCTGATTCTTAATATTCCCAAACTTAAGAGCCAGAATATAAGTATTATATAAATAATCAGTAAAAGATAAATTCCATATATTAATCAATAAAATTCTCTGTTCGAGATAAAATCAAATACAAGAATGAATCCTTAATTAGGTATCGATTTCTATTAGCTATAAATTTCGATTTAGAATTAGGTTTTTAATATAAAACTCACGAAAAAAACATTACAAAAAATCAGAATTTTCCTAAGAATATCTTAGAATTTTTAATTTATTTTATCATTATTATTGACTATTGATTTATTACTTTAAGTACAAGCCTAAATATATATGAAATTTTATTATATTTTAAACATTGGTGACTTTTCTGGCACTTAAGTTTTCGGGTTCCATATATCTATATAAACGATTTTAAATGCACTGAATTCTAGGAATGTAAAAAACTTACTTTACCAATATTGTCAATATACAATTATGCTAATATGCTTAATTGAAAATTTCGCATACGCATCGACATTTATACGACGATATTACTTGTTTAAATAAATACATAAATATGAACGATTAAATAAATTTCCATGTTACATAAAAGATAAAACAATATTGGACTATATCACAAAACATATTCATTTGGCAACAGTGAATTGAAAAAAGTATATCGTTTATTAATTCATCTAAATAATCCAGAATTTTTCTATAAAAATTCCCGATGTCTGAAATTGAACATTATTCTTTCTTTTCATGTCCTGGTTCTGTAACAATCATTTTTAGTTATTATTTATATTTATTTTGAGGTAAAAAACAATAAAATATGTAATACCTTCTGATGAATCTTCTTCCTCGGCGTCGAGTATGTCTGTGCAACATACGGAATAAAATATAAGGGAGAGAAAACCTAAAGGTAATCCAAATATTAATGTGGTTAAAACGGGATTTCCTGTCCACATATACTCTAAAGATGTTCTAGCTTGGAAATATGTTCTGTAAAGACGAACGGCAAACGTGTCGCCGCCGTATATCTGAAAATATACAATTAATAAATAACTTATATGAATAAACCAAAGTTTTGTTCGTAATGAAACTCACGGGAGCAGATTGGTTGTATATTTGTTCTAAAAATATTAAAACTGCTTCGGGAGTTAATTTGCTGGGGTCGTCTTCGGGTATATGATGATGTTTTGTTGTCGAATTTATGACAATCAAGTGAGGAACGGGTAATATAGACATTACGATTGAGTTCGCCAACTCGGGTGATCCGACCCAGCCGAATTGAAAATCTTTGTGTAAAACGTCCCTTTTTTGTCTGAAAAATAAACGATTCTTTTATATTCGTATGAACACAGAACACAATTTTAGTTAACAGATGTTAACCTTATGACAGATTCGATCATATCTCGAAATTCGGCTTCTTCGTTGGTTATTTCGTTCAATTTATTTTCTTCTACAACGGCCAGGACTAAAAATTTTTCTAAAGCTATCAGTTCATTGATATTGGCTCTCGAAACCTTTGGAAATGTTCCGAAGCGTTCGGTGTTAATCCATTTATGCAGTGACGTGTTCAATTGCTGTTTATCTTTTGCATCATCTTTTAAGTATTGACAAATCTCATTAACATTATACAATTAATTTTTATTTTTACGATAGACAAACAAACTAACCAGGGAAAAAGTATACCACACTTTCTTTATGTACAAAAATGGCAGGCGCTTTCTCGAGAGTCATATGTCTATTAGCTACATCATGAGACATAGCATAAAATGATGTGAGAGGTTGATATTTTTCAGCAAAATAGAAAAACATTTCCTACAAAAGTAAAAAATTGTTTTAAAAAAAAATCAAATGAATAAAAATGTAAAATTATTTACCCATAAATTTCCAGTTTGCTGCCCGACATAACCAAAGAATATAGGATTATTTTCTTTAATCTCGTTCACGGTATGAGGTTTAGTAACTAAGAGCACAGACGGACCCGACATGCGCATGGCGTAATTCACCAACTCCTCTTTGGTCTGCTCGCCGGCAAACTCGTGTTTCAGCGAACCTTTCAAACTGAAACCAATCAACATTAAAATCACACATAATCCAACTAACGGAAAGACAAATTGTAATCCTGTTCTTTAGGTGCAATAATTATTTATTGACAAATTTGTACTATTAACTAATAAAAATGCATTGTAGGTGCTTAAATTGATTTTCATAAAGTATTTCACGCGTAATTTATGCATTTTAAGTCCTTATTTTAGATTTCTTAACGAATTTCGCACATACTTTGTCATTGTGTTGTAGGAAAGCTGTTTGTCAATTTTAATTGATCATTTTCTTTTAAATTGCATAAAAATTATACTTTATTGGAGATATATTACATGATCGTAAATAAATTCTTTGAATACCTTGAATTTATACGCATATCATACTTTCATGAAAAAAAAATAGTATATTTGTACCACATGCATATAAAAAGTTGTTTTGGCTCTGCCTGAATAAAATCCTGGCTCCGGCCGTGATGCTAATAGTTCAAACAGCAAAAGTTGCTATTTAATAACATATAAACCCAAACTTTGTTAAGACATGATTAAAAATTGACAAACACAACCTCCAAACTATGCTTCTTAAAATCCGTTAAAAAAAGATAAATATTATACATTTATATATAATACATTTTTAGTGATGTTATCATCATCATCATGATCATCATTACCAGCCTATTAGTTATCCACTGCAGGACAAGACCTTACCAGACAAATGCGGCAGTCTAGACTATACCTTACCCCTCTACCCGAGACGTATTTCAGTAACGGATTTATTGACATAAATGTGCAAATCACAATAAACAATTTAAGCACTTAGGTGCTTAGGTGTTTAAGCACCTAAAACAAAGGATCGACATCAAAATACTCACAACATAATGGTAGGGAAAGCTCTGACTTTATAATGATTGGCCACGGTGGTGAAGCGAGTACAGTCGAGCCTGGCCACCTTCACGGAGGACGTATGCAAGGCTTGGGCCACGTGGGCCCACACGGGCACTAGACGATGGCAATAGGCACACCATGGAGCGTAGAACATCACTAACCAATGCCCTTCGTGATGAATCTCGAGGAAACGGTCGCTGAGCTCGAGCACCCGCGAAGCATTGTTACCGGCCACATACACCGCTGAAACGAGACCGAATTCGTGAAACGACGTTTCTGAAATGTTTCATGAAAGCGTGAATTTCCATCGTAAACACTCACCTAATGTGAGGATCTGTATCAAATAACAGAGCTTCATGACGGACGTCGTTTGACACTTGACAGGAGTAATGAAGCAGAAATACCAACTCCATCGTTTTTTATTTAAATTTTTTATTATAAAACCTTTGTTTCTCAAACGACACTAGAACACACCGACAATAGAACGCACGATACTATAATACTGAGCGTAAAACACAATATGTGAAAACTTTTGAAAGGATATGATTAAAATTAATCACAAAACATTCTTTGTATCATTTATCATTTAAAACGTCTTGTGTTCTAATTTTGATGTGTTCTAGTGTTATTTTTTTCTAATGTTCTTTAAAAAAAATTTTAATCACCTTTTTTTCGTGGAAATATTATATTGAATATAGTTAGGTACATTGAAAAAATTTGGGAAATGGCGGAAAATTTTAACTCGTTCAAACGACAGTACAAAACGCGAAAAAATAATTAGTATACTCAAGAGATTGTACACTTTAATCGAATTAACTTTTATATTATGTAAATCGAAATAAATGTCTGTAATGAAGGGCGGCGAAGATCTGGAATAAGGGTTGCTTTTAGTACTTAGTTTGGGGTTGGCTTTGCGCACAGTACCTCCTCTTTCCAGGAAGAGATGTCACATAAGGATTGTATAGGAAATCCAGAAATTGTCGTATTTTGCGTTTATCGCTTATATATATTTAATATAATATATAAACGTGTGTGTGAATAAATGCAGAAGGCTACAGGAAAAGGTATGAATAGGATAGTGAAATTACTTTCCTAATATTGGTAGTTTCAGGAAATTAGGATAAGGATTTGATAAGGCTATTTATTTTAAAATTTCTGAAAAAGTGTATGAAATTATGAAACTGCTGTGAAATATTTTAATTAATTAATTAGAATCAATTTTAGGAACAGATAGAAGTATAATATTTACGATTTCATCCCAACACTTTTCTTTGATATTGCGCTGAACGCAAAAAATATTTATTACAAAATATAATACCAAAAAATTAAATTTTATAAATTCGGAAAAAACTTTTCAATGTTTTTAATATTGATAATGAAAAATTAAAATTTGATATGAATTACCATGGCTTACGTAACATTTTAATTTTTATAAAAAGTTTCCACCGTCAAGGTCATTGTTTTAATTAACTATTTTACTTATTTCGTAAATACAAAACATAAAAATTTATGTATTCTATTCAAATAAACATAAAATTATAAACCGTATATAGAATATTTCATCACTCCCAATTATAATTGTCTCATTTGTGTTTATCTCCAATTAACATTTCATACAATTTTATTAACGATTATGAACGTAATAAAAATAAAAGACTTCACGGACTAGAAGAATTTTAAACTTCAAATTCAACATTTCACACTTCAAATTGGGCTTTTTGCACTTCAAATTCGACAATAATTCATATTAATAAATTTCATTGATAACGGTCTCAATAATACTTCCCTTAATAATCGTAATGGTCGAATTTGAAGTGTAAATGTTCAATTTGAAATGTAAAACGTCCAATTTGAAACGTAAAATGTTCAATTTGAAATGTAAAACGTTGAATTTGAAATGTAAAACGTTGAATATAAAATTTAAAACGTCGATTTGAAGTTTATAAAGTCCAATTTAAAGTGTTAAACTGTTGCTAAATCTATCTTCTATCTATTATACATAAATAATGTGTGTATGTGTTAGTTATGCATGCCTTTATCGCTTATCCAATCACAATAAAATTTTGTAAATATATTACTTGCGCATTTGAAAAAGTTTATGCATCATTAAAATTATTTTATATCTCGATCTGAAGTTATTTTAAGATGAAAATCAACGCCGGGTACCAGAGCTGTTGCCCGAGCAACGCTGGGTACAATCCGCTAGTTTCAAATATTATAAATCCGACACCATTTAAAATGCTCAATTTATGAATCGGCGTATATGTACTCAAATTTGAATCATTCACTTCGAAAACATTTAAGGGGCCCGGCAGCAAATAGTGCTATGCGCCAAAATTATAAAATTGCGAAATTATATAATCGCGACTTTTAAATGATGATGATGATGATGATGATAAACAAATGAACTGGTTTTATTAATTAAATATTAAATATTCAAATCGAGTACGGGCATTGGTAGCCTCTACCTCTGGTTTCGCCTATATGTCACAAGCAAATAACAAATGAACTATTTTGATTCTATTAATTAAATATTAAATATTCAAATCGGGTACACATTTCGAGTTCACACAACTGGGTTTTCACATTTTATCGTTTTCCGTCTCTTAACAAAACCACAGCCGATGTTACTAACATCGGGCCTATATACTAGTTAAAAAATAATTCCACATTCTTTCAAAAAATGACAGTAAATGTAGTGTTATTCCTAGTTGTATTTGTATCTAAATGTATGTAAACTGTTTTTCTTAACATCTCCAAAAGTGACAAATGTCGCTTAGCACTATTTACTGCCGAGCACCTCATTTCCTTAAAACCTACACATCTAAAAACCCTAGACAAAAACGAAATTGAATTAAAATAAAAAAAAAACTTTTTCGACAACAACGACTTCTCCAATCCACCACCACACTTTTCCCAACCGAACATGCAACGAAAAACCTCCATATCGCCCCGATCAAAATCCACCGAACGTAAACCCCAACATTCACCCCATTCGAACCCGAAAACAGCCCCACAGACTGCAACAGCTACCTCCCATGCATTTCCCATCAGCCGAGCGCCACCCTCGCCGTCCCCATAGAAACAAACAAAACAAGTTAGCCTGAATCAGCGCTGTTTACAGTCCGTCTGCGGCCGCCGACCGAGCGGCTGTGTCCTGGCCTCGTGCTGAACTCCGAGGACGATGGCCTGCCGCAATTAGAGCCTTCTTGAGGTCTGACTGCTGTTGGGATATCAGTCGGCGGTATGGGGTCGTGCTGCGGGGGCGGGAACGCCGTAGAGCCGGAGGAGCGCAATGGGGATGTTAGTGTTTTGGAATTTTTTTTTTTCGTGTTGTTCGGTGAAACTTTTTTTTTGTGTTTAGGGGGTTGATGTTTGAGTTCGGTTTTTGGAGTTTCGTTTCGTTTTTTTGACCCTTTGCACTCTTGAGAATTTTCCGAAGAGTGGACGCAGCTCTGTAGTTTTTAAAGAATTTTTAAAATTGTGATTTTTTCGGTTAAATATAAATATCAAATGAAAAACTATTTAAAGTTATTTTTTATTAAATTTTATATTTTTTACATATTTTAATTTTTAAAATTAATTAACGTATTGTACTTTTTAAAACAATCTCCTGGATGTAACCGCTGATTTCAGACATATTCAGGGCTATAGATACAAAAAAAACCTTTTTGAAAGTTGAAACAATTAATTTGCATAAATATATAGCGAATAAATTTCGTGTTTAGCCTGTCGAAATATGTAAGGTACATCGCCTTGACGATTAGTGGATATATTTTTATTTTACGTCGTACATTGTTTATTTATTTCATTATCACGGCAGATATGATGAAAATCGATTTCTGAGGGTTAAAATTATATTTTTGATCAATTTTATAGAGTATGGAGGTATAGTGCTCTTTAAAATTTCGAAAAAAAGTTTTGAGTGTGATTCGACACGGAGTTGCGGGAAACAAACGGCTGTCGAGTCACACTCGACGCGGAGTGGAAAAGGTTAGGAAGTGTCGAATAATAATAATTATTATCATCATCATTATTATTGTTATTATTATTATTATTATTATTTTATTATTATTATTATTATTATTATTACTATAGTTGTTATAATTATTATCATCATCATCATCATTATTATTATTGATATGGTCATTCGTTTTCAGAACAGTTTTTTTGAAAAATCGAGTGTGAATGCTTAACATTTAAGGTAGTGCACCAGTGGTTGGACATGAATCTATAGTTAAGCATCTGGAAAAACTTTCGGAAAGGGTGCGATTGATAGTGAACAAATTATGTTCAACCACTGGTGCATTGCCTTATATTCAAAAAAGCCCTTTTTAGTTCATAGCAGATTGCCGGTATTGCAAAAATCCATCAAGAGTAGAAAATTTCGATACCTGCTTTTGTAATAAGTATAATATATTTCCCTCAAATTAACACCTATATTTCAAATTCATTTAATATTGTAAAAATATTTAATGAAATTCGCGGATATTGAAATTAAATTTTTGTTCAAACGTATCATCTGCTTATTGTTGAAATTTGTCAATTTGTAATTTTAATCAACATCCATTCAAACGGTTTTCTTATATTGTCTTAAATTCGATGACATTGATAGTTCAGATCTATTTATATCATTCTAAGATCTTATATATAAAACCCAAAAATATATGCCAAATGAGTGAGTTTTTCAATGAAAAATAATTTTCGATTATTTTTTATTAATACTCAAAACTATTGTTCTATATTTTCACTCTAATTATTGTTTTTTTTTTCTTCGATTTCTATAAAAATTTAAAAACATAGTTTCGCTGTATATGAAATGTTTTTAAGGAAATGTCGTCAGTTTAATTGATTAATTTGGACTGCTTCTTTATCTGTTGTTTTAATGTGGTTAGTTTTAAAATGGTACAATTATGAGTGTCCTTTTTATAATTAGACGTCTTCAAAATCGCTTATATTTATTTTAAAGTTAAGTGGTCGCATTTCACATAAATACAATCACTGATTTTTTTATATTTATTTTATATTATATTTTTATATTTATATTTTTTTATATTCACGCTTTCTTATAATTAATATCACTTACTAAATTTTTAAAGTTCAACCGTTATATTTTAATTATTTCAATCACTTTATTAACTCTTTCTTTTGGTATGGTTTCAATTTGAGTCATTAACTTTATTGTCTCTCGTGTAATTGATTCAATTTCATTCTACAACAATTTGAATTTCCATCATTCTCGATTGCAGTAATTTACGCAAATTTTCCCTTTAAACTAATAGAAAATTCCAATTCATCATTATAAAAATTCTATACAGGTCGAAGGCAAGAATGAATCACTCGGTCATCAAATATCATCGTCAAAGAACAGATCATGCACCGACATTTTTTCGCTGATTCTACTGATCGGCTTCACAATAGCACTGGTAAGTTCTTGTTGAATCTTGTGTTTCTTTTGCTTATCGAACATATTTGCAACATGTATTTTTCTGATGGCATTCGCAATTGTTGATTTTGCATCCAGGCTTCGTTTGCTTTTCGATAATGCGAACGAGCCCTGTTTGCAAAAAGAACTTATTAATAGCGTTATCTGAGATGACTTCGGCAAATTCCTCGGGAGTCATATGTGACTTTGTAATTGGTAATGCGAAACTGTTCCATATTGTCGATTTGCACAATCAAAGTTTTTTATAATAGAAAATTTTTCAATAGAAAAATATATCTGTTTTGAAAACGGCTCTAATTTCTTTATTCCTGTTTTTTATCTTTTGTATGTGATTCCTTGGTTGGACAAATATATAAAATCGATAGTGTATTATTAAGATCTTTGTCATAGTGATCAATGAAACATTACCTGACTATTGATTTATACTGACCACCTAAAAATTAAAACCGAAATCAAAAATATTTTGTTCTCTTTGAAAATGCGCTTTAAATTGATTAAAATATGTTATCGTAATGTTTTTAATGAGTTGAATTTATATTTTGATAAAACACAAGGGCGATTCCCAAACGAATTTTGCACAAAAGAGTCATGTATATTTTTTATACACGTTCACTCTTGCTCGAACTCTTTGTTGGCTATTTCGAGATAAATTGTACCAAACAAATTAGGCAATCATCTCAATTTTCGCGGACGATGGCGAACGACGAATCCTATGGTTGTGGACGAAGGCCATTTTTTGAACTTGTGTTGGCGTCATCGTGTTAAAAAAAAAAATAGAAACATAGTCACTTTCGACAGCCGGATAATCAATATTGGACGTAATTATTTTCAATATTTTCGATCGTATCTGTCACGGAATAAAAAGTATGTGACCCATATCGTATCAATTTAATCACGTTACTTTATTTTCTAACTAAACGCCGGATATGTACGTGTTTAGTTTGTTTTTAATATGGTGAAAATTTATAAAAAATTTCTAATGTAGACTGCTTCATCAAAATATTATGGAAAATTCTCGATATTACGAAAAATTGTCGCCTGTCTGAACTGTCAAAAATATTGAAACTGACCAATAAAACAATGACCATTTACTTTAAATATCGATCACCTGTGTACTGAAAGTTAAATACTGACTATTTAATATAAATAGTCAGTATTAATATTTAAATATTGATCGCGAATGAATTAAAATAAAAACAAAAAAAATGAGTCCCAAAACATTTTATGAATTGTTTAGTGCAAACAATTGACACGATAATGTAATGTTTGTCGTATTGGTTGTGAGAAATTACGTTCAATAAGAAATATTGACATATGATTTGTATCGGAATTAAATCGAAAGCACTAAAGTAAATTACAAAAATCTCGTCACGCGTGTGTATGGAATGAAATTTTAAAATGTTTTCGTTAAGTAAATGTGTTCGATTTGGAAAAGCAGATCGATTATTTTTCAGAGGTCGAAATTATGTTTAGCGCTAATTTGTTTGGTGACGAATTGCGCCTAATGACAAAACAGTTAACAATAACGTTTTTTTCGTGTTGAATTATCTAATTTTTTTTTTACATATCGTTCATCATATTTCCGTGACAAATTATAATAATTATATTTTGATCAAATTTATTCGGAACATAAACATTTTATTTTACGCAATATCGCGAAAGTGTATTATATAGTTTTAACAATTCGAATTTCCGCTCTGACGTCATCTTTCAATTGTTTAATGTCCACTGACTTATTTTGCATAACAATGTTCTTTGAAGTATCAAATCACATTCAGTAATCCTTTGCATTTTAATTTCGTTCAAAAATTCCTGCTAACATTTCAAAATTGCACTAAATTAAATAACAAGTATTATTAGACATCGCATCATTTTATACATCTATATATAATACATAGATTTTTATTAGTCACGCTGTTTTCGGATGAATAAAGAATTAACTATCCGAAATTATTATACTTTCATTGGTTTCTCTGTTTATAATTGGACAGAAAGATCTATATATAAAACAATAACGATTCATGAACGTCGTTTCTGAAAACTTTTTTCAGTATTTTGAAATCGAATCGAATCGGTTATTATCCGATTGCTAATCGAATACCATTCAGCAACGCTGAAAGCTGACTTATCTCATTATTGCGTGCGATAAATTATAATACGATGTAATTTTGAAACGAGCTTAACACGATACCATGAGTCCTTCGATGCCATAATGGCACCCACATGTCATATATAAAATGTTTCGCGTGCGAAATGAATTAAATGTTTTGACATTTTGTACAAATAGTTCTAAATAAATGGATGCCGATATACTTGTGTATGGGACCCGATTGAATTTGGTCATCGTCATTATATGAAACCTTTTAAGGGCAAGGACTTTCAGATAAATTGACGAAAAGATTGAAGAAAATCGTAGAGCTGAAATGTAGGGTGGATTAGAAAAATAGATGATGACGATTTATAATAATCAATTTAGAAATATTAAATATATATAATAGTAAGCCCTTTTTTATTTTGAGTATATTTGGGTTGAGACCTATTATTTTTGATACACATCTTTTGCATTGATGACACTATTTTAGTTATCGGCCCAAATATCGTTAGGTCAAAATGAAAATTCAGACCTTTTTGATTGCCCATTGATATCAAAAAAAGTGAATTGTCATTTGTACGATATTTTCATTAAAAAAACTTTTGGTATCGATCTAAAAAGTTTTTCATCGGATTCGCCATCGTCCCTTTCACGATAAACGTCCATCACAATGGTGGCTCCTGAGAATTTATAGTGGAAGGGCTTTATTAATATGTGATCAAAATATGAATGAAATGCATATGTCGATTTAAGGTATAAGAGGTAAATTAGAGGTAAGAAATAAAGTATTTAATAAAAATACAAGACGTTCACTTTGGGGAAGGAAAGCTGAAGTCTTATTGTTAGTATTATTATTATCATTGTTATTGTTTTTGTTGTTGTTGTTGTTGTTGTTGTTGTTGTTATTATCATCATCATATCATCACCATCATCATCATCATCATTATCATCATCATCATCATCACCATCATCATCATCATCATCATCATCATCATCATCATCATCATCATTATCATCATCATCATCATCATTATTATCATTATCATTATTATCATCATCATTATTATTTTTATTTTTATTATTATTATTATTATTATTATTATTATTATTATTATTGTTATTATTATGAATTCGCATCAAATATTCCATGTTTCTAAACTTATTACTTTTTAAATATAAAATTCTCAAATCGTCCATTTTTCTTCATACCAAGAACCATCTTTGTGGTCTCACCGACCACATCATTTCCAATCGCGCACTCCGAATCCTTCGCGCGGCGAATCCTTCGCCGCCCGACCAACGGCACACCCCCATGCCATCGGAAAACGGTCTCGCGTGCAAATTTCATTAAAAATTCTCTCATGACATCGCACATTACATGTTTAGGTCATCCTGCTGGGCTATTGCGTGCACTACGGCGACATATACAGAATAATTAACGGCTACGACGACTGCTCGAACGTTTGCGGCCGCCCCAACCCCGAGAAGGCCATCGATCTGCCGGCCAGCTGCAAGCGCGAGGACATGACCAAGAGGAGGTACGCACCGCCATGTCCTCCGCTCTTATCGGCCCGTATCGGGACTTTTTGTTCGTGTTTATCTGGGACCGCGATCGGCGAGCCCATTAGCCGCGCGGCTAACGATGTCCCGGAGGCCGATTCGTTACGTTCCGGCGGCAATTGGCCGCCGATTGTGGTCCGTGGGAATTTCGGCTGTTTATGGCTCTTTTCGACTGTCGATATGTTAATCGAAAAGAGCCATAAAGAGGGCGTTGTTGGGAGGGCGAAGTCGCGGGTGGGACGAATGGCCGGATGGCCTACCCTTTGATCCGGAGGAGGTTTGTGTCGTTTTGATGTTTGATTGATTGAATGTGTTCAATTGTGTGATGTAGTTTTTTTTTGTGCGTTGCGTATTGTAATTTTAATCGATCGATGTAGAAAAAAGTATGTGTTTTTGCGTGAATTGTTTAATTTTGGACAATTTTATTATGTACACAGTAGCATAACAAGCGACAAGGGCGCCCGATTTGAAAGGCGCCAAAAGCACCCTCTATTTTTATTTTTTTGATAAAACGAATAAAAAAGTTATGTTGATTCTATGTGTTTTCCAAATATCCTAATAAACAATTATGTATTTTGTTTGAAGCAAATTGCAATTTAATATCAATAGAAAACGAAAAAAAAAATTCGCCTGCAGCGCTATTTTTTGCTCAACAATATAATTTTTATTTTTTTTTAAATAAAATTTATTATTTTTATCTAATAAAAAAAAAAATAATGAAGGGGTGCCAAATTTAATATTTGCTAAGGGCGCCAAAAACATCGCTACGGCTCTGCATATACATATGTACATATTTAATTTACATCAAATGTTTTATTAATATTTTTATAGTATAGTGAAACTTTGATTTTACGTTCCCGTAATCCACTTTTCCATGAAAACCTTAGTTTTTAAATTTAAACCTCCAATCTACGATTTCCTTTTATTAACGTTTTTTTGTGGTCTCTTCAATAACGTGAAAACGTGATTTCATTGCGATGTTTTTTTTTATTGATGATACATAATTTTCTTAGATTGTTAGTTATCAACTCAGAAGCTGGATATGGAGTGGTATCTAAAAATATACAAAGAGAGTGTGTTGAATCATGCGATCCTACAAATTAGTGAGTGTATTGATATCTACAAATTATATTATATGCACATCGATAAATTATAATTATTATATACATATTTTTATTTTTCAGTCGAGAATTTTTCAATCGATGCATTCCAAACAAAAGCGAAAAGGTTATCAACTCATTTTTTTCAAAAACTGGAATCTCCAATTTCTTCCAAGAAGTTAATGAGGATTTGAACCTTTGTTGGAAAGAATTAGTCTACCTTTGTGCCATAGCTTTTGGTGAATATTTTATTTTTTAATTTATAAATCAAAAAAATTTCATATTCGTATTTCAAGCTTGTTAGTTATCCGACTGTATTGGATAAACAGTGAAAAGAAAACACCGTAACTGAAACTAGCTCAAACTCTCGTTTATTTTTTCGGATTTGGCTTCATATTATTTTTCATAGTAAAAACACGTTCTTTAGAACCGTATTCATTTTTCACCATTTCTTTCATCGAACAATCACTATTCACGATGAACTAGACATTATGTATCTATCTTTTGATTTGTATTCGAAGTCAATTTTTCACGTCCTTTCATTTCGTTCACCGACAAATCGATACGTCTCGTATTGACACTGCCCAAAAAAAAAATCAATCACGTTTATCCGATTTATAATTATATCAAATTTTCAGTGTTTTCCATCGTAATGCTCATCCTGTTCAGATTCGTGGTGGGCTTCGTGATTTGGCTGGTGATCATCGGAGTTTCGCTGACCACCGTCATCGGAACCGTTTTCTTATGGTGAGTTATGGTTAAATTGTTTTTAGATCGTGACGATGACGAGTGCTGCATTCAATTTACATCACGTACGTGGTTTAGTGATATTATTATTGTTTAACATTGGAGACGACCGGCCTTCAACTTTATTTTTCACAAAGGCCATGATTCACGTGGAGGTCCGTGTAATGTCCTAATGCGTACGAAAGGAACGATTCGTTCGTGGTAGCCTTCGCAAGTGCGTCCCATACTATACTATCATTTCCTGTTTTAGTCGATGATCTTTTAGACGTGTTACGTTCGATTGTGTAATGGGTATTTCGTGTGTTTTAATTCCTACGCACTCGCGGAAATGTTTTGTTTTGGTATTTCCAAACGTTTCGAAATGATGTGTACATGAAAAATAATAATGTGATACATTTTGGGAAATCGATCGTTTCAGTTTTGTAGAAAATATTGATTAAAATCACTGAAGTTAATGATGAAACCCCGTGATAAGCATACATTTAAACTGTCGCTGTATTGGTCAAGTTTGAGTTGGACAGGTTTGAGTTGGTCGAGTTTGAATTGACCGTGTCCTAATTGAGAGGCCTTGTCCTAAAATGAGTGTTATGATAAAAATTCAGTAATCTATACTAAATATTATTATATGAATTTAGGATAAGACTCTAAAATATTTCAGCTATTGAAATTATAGTTTAATGTATTTGAAGTTTTGCTTTTTTTACTTTTAGGGTGATGTGGTTTAAAGAAAGTAAAAAAAATTATGAAGTGAGTATTGAAAATCAAGATAATCTAAGCCGGAGGAAACTTCATAGTTATTTGGTGTATGCAATTATAGCTACAATAGTGACTGTTATTGTGCTTCTTGTTCTGTTGGTGATGAGAAAACGTATAAAGTTAGTGATTCAGTTGTTTAAAGAAGCTGGAAAAGCCATTGCCAGTATGCCATTTTTACTATTGGAACCAATATTGGTAAACTAGTAAATCAAATTATTATATTGTTTATTTTTAATTGATTGAATTTAAAAAAAAATATTGATTTTTCAGACTTTTATAGCTTTGTGTATCACTGTTTCACTGTGGATATACTTCAGTTTGTGGGTAGAAAGTTCAGGGAATTTGGTTCTTGTTTCAAACCAAAGTTTACATTATCGTAAAGACACAACCATGAAAGTATGCAAAAATAGTTAATTCAATTTAGTCTTCATAAAATATTTCATTATTATTTTTTCTTCAGGTCACTCGATGGTACAATTTACTAGCATTGTTTTGGTTCACCCAATTTATTGTTGGTTGCCAACATATGGTGATTGCTGGAGCTGTTTCTATATGGTTTTTCACCAGGTACCTTTAAATATATTATGTTTTTTTATTTATTTTATACTTATCATTAATTTTGTTTCAGAAATAAAAAGAATATGAGCACTCCAGTTCTGAAAAGCTTAAAAAATTTGATATTTTTTCATTTAGGATCTGTAGCTCTTGGTTCTTTACTAATATCGTTGGTTCAACTGTTACGTGCTGCTCTTCAGTATATACAAACATATCTCAAAGGTTCAACCAATAGGTTTATAAACGGTTTACTCAAATGCTGTCAATGTTGCCTATATTTATTTGAGAAATTTATCAAGTTTTTATCCCGCAATGCTTATATTGAAGTTGGTAAGCATAATATACTTAAATTGTGTAATTGAATTTTTTAAATTGTATATTATGATGTTATTAATATTTCTAGCAATTCACGGAAAAGGATTTTGTAAATCTGGAGAACAAGCTTTCAAAATATTGTCATCGAACGCTCTTAGAGTGGCTGCAATAAATTCAGTTGGAGATTTTGTACTGTTTTTAGGGAAAGCTTTTGTTGTCAGTGCTACTGTGCTTATAGGAATCGAACTTATTCAAGTGAAAATATTTAAAATATTAACTTTTCTAATATCACTTATTATTAAATCTTATTTTCTTTTTAATTTTCTTTTGGAGGAAAAGGAAGGAGTTCAGCATGTGTGGGTTCCGTTATGCATTGCGGGAATAATAGCATACTTAACATCCCATTGCTTTATGACCGTTTATGAAGTTTGTACTGAATTCCATTTTTTCTTTAATTTGCTTTCTTATGAATGCTTTCAGTAAATTATATACTTTTTTAAGATGGCGATTGATACAATTTTCATATGTTTTTGCGAAGATTGTGAAAATAATGATGGCATTTCCAAACCATATTATATGAGCCGAGGTCTAATGGAATTTGTTCAAAACAGCAAAAAGGCTCTTGCTGTTTTGGATGATTCTGACCCACAGGCGTGGACATCACCAAAAACTATATCACAAAAAGTTGAAAATTAAAAAAAACATCCACAAATATATGTTGTGGACAAACAACGTATTTATTAATTTATATTTATGGTTAAATTCTATAAAGATATATTCTATGTGTGTCTTCTTATACTTAATGTTTTATACGAATAATATAGTTTTATAAAACTACAAGACTGCTATATTAAATGTTTCATATAATGATGAATATGTTATATGTGTAATTTAATGTAAATTAATATTGTGTATTCCTTGAATATATATTTTCGCGGACCAAATGTGACTTGTTAGCCAAAATACTTTAATAATTGAATCAAATTTGCTTGTGTGATATTTTAATAGATTTTAACTGCTCAAAGTTATCAAATAAATTTATTATCTGATTGTTATCTAATTTAAATTTTGATAAAATCACAATCACAATTTTCGATTCGATATTGAAAATAATTCATACCACTAAAATAATGTTATATACTTTTCTAATTGAACAAAAATTAAGTATTTCACTTTTTTATAAATTATTTTATTTTTAAGTTCATGATACGAAATACAAAAAAATAAATAAAAATTGTTCATGTATTTTTATTTCAATTTTCAATCTTATAATTAGATATATTTTACATATTTTTCGATTGTTGAATTTTCAATTTATTCACAGTGTTATAAATATTGAAAACTTTTATGATTAAGAATGAATAATATTTATAATTATTATGTATTTATATTATTCATAACAATTGTAAATATTATGATTTCCCTTGAAGAAAACGTTTCTATTTATTTTTTTCCTTCAACGATAACAACAACAATCCTAAAATATGCACAAATATCATGAAAATGTGTGGTAGAAATGATAACGATGAATAATAAGTATAAATTTTTGATGATTCCAATAATAAAAATGACATAACATTGTAACCAACTATGTGATATTGATAAATGTACATTAAAATTCGTATCAAATTGGATACCTAAAATAATGGAATCATTTTATTATCTAGATTAATCAATTTAATAAAAAATATTTAACATACCTTTTCTGTAACACGTTCACATAAACGAATATAAACTCGGTCCGTAAATGAACACAATGGTAGAAATATCATACATGTTTGGTAACCAAGTTCAATTCCATGCCAATATGCAGATATCATAAGTGTTATAAATGTTCTAAAATTGTTAAATCCTTACTAATTTAATTGATCATTGCATTTAAACAAAAAATATTTGCAATAATTACCTAAGTATTTTAACTGGTATTATTTTCGATATCAACTTATAAATGTACATTCCCATGAAATATTGGATAGATTTATTCCATGCTCTATTATAAACTGAAACCCATGGACTAGTTTGAACACAATAAATATCTATAGTGTCAATTGTATTAAAATCATAATCTAACATTTGAGCTTTTGCAACGGAACTAAAAATATTTAAACCTGTTTAACAAATGCTTTTTATACAATGGTAAAAAAATATTATCAACTAACATCTGTTTCAAAGTATTGTAGTTTTTCGTCGGACCATGAGTTGAAACATTTTTGGCATGAATCGGATATGCTCCGAATCCTGCACCCGCACAAATGCACTCCGCCATCAACAAACCAGTGTACATCCAAAACCTGAACATTTGATATTGTAATATGCCATAAAATAATTTATAATAGAAGTGTCTTGCTGAGAACTCGTCGCTCAATGCGTACTTTGAATAAAAAACCAATATACTTCCGAAATTTATATAAAACCTACTCGAAGAAAAAATTTCAATTACGTACCTGAAGAGGCCAAGATTTTTCGAATATAATATAAAGTATTAAGTTCACTGGAACGTACAATATTTTCGATATGACATATTTGGAGTTTGAAGAATATGAAAATGGGAGGTTGATGAAATCACTGTACGTTCTGAAACGTACATATGGACCTGAAAAATTAGATTGCATGTATTTGAAACTCCGAGAATACTTTCATATTTATATCGCTTATATAAACACGTAAATATTGATTTGGCAAAAAGTGAATACATTGAATCGTCACTAATTAATATTTCAAACAATCCTCTTTTCAATGGTGAAGAAAAAAAATCAATTGAGTGATTTTTAAGGTCAGATACATTTCACTTTTGTGTATGAACATTAAAAAATAAACAATTAACATCTCACCAACTAACATGCCAAAATACGAAAATGTATAATGCAAGATGTCAAAAAATCCAGGATCGATTTTATCTTCGTTTTCTTCATCATACGGTTTTTTATAATCTAGATCATTGCATTTGTATGAATTGTTGATTTCAAATGCTACTCCAGCTAGCTTACAAGTTACAATCATCAACATCACGTTTATATGAACGTAATCGTTTCGATTTTCATTTATGAATGAAAATCTGAATATTGATAAGTAAACTAGCATAAAAATGAATACGACTACATGACAATGACTGAAACACATAAAAAATATTTCATATATTACTTTAAAAAATAATATAACGAAAAATGACTTACCTTTTACTGACGCGAACTGCTAAAAAAGCTCCTATAAATACCGCTGGAACAAAATGCCACACGTGTTCTTTCATTATGAAAACGACTAAAAACAATCCTAAACTCGTACTCGCCCATTTTTTGAAATTAGCAGACTTAGATCGCTTTATGAATAAGCAACTGAATATAAAACAAAATAGAATGAGTCCAAAATAGATATAGTCGCGATGATTCTGCATGACATTGACCAAGTCTTCAATTAGTCCCAAGATAGACATGATTGCTGTTCGGATGCCTGATGTTGAATGACTGGAAGATCAATGAACATTCGTTTAAATCCATACTGGCCTAAGGTCATTATTATTCTAATGTTTAAATATAAATCGAAAGAGTATTCAACAAAACATTATGAGAGTAATCTTGAACTTAGGACGATTGTAAGATATATAATATAATAATATTGAAAAGACTCGGTCTCAGGTGAGTTTAATTTTAAAAATAATAAGTAATAAGAAGAAAAATATAAAAATAAATCGAAAATTTATAGAATTAACCCTTGAACTATTCTGTCAGTGCGTTTAATAAAACTTAACCATTGATTATCTTTTTTTTAATAAATATTAAAAAAAAAATGAAATGATGAGAAAATTAGTGAAGATGGCATATAAAAAATATATTGATACGTTCTGAAGTTCGTAAAAAATTTCAGTCATAAAGTTTATGTTGGACTAAAATTATATTGCCTTGCAGTTTTATTTTTGTTTTCAGACAGAAATACGAACATTTTTATTACATACTTGTAATAAAAATAAATGGGCAAATGTAAATAAGTGTTAAAAAATACAAGTATCGCAAAAAACTTATAAGAATCTGGTTGGAAAAATAAAAATAAATTGATATTTCTTCAGATAAGTTTCTTTGGATAGTTGCTTTTGTATGTCATATATTTCGTTTCGGAATATATAATGGCAATAATTGAGGGAAAAAAATTATAATATTTAAAATCCCATTGATAATTGATCCATTGATTTTTCATTTTATTTCGAGATTTACGTTAATTTTTTATTTTGCAGAGTCATCTTTGTTGTTGATTCATAATTTTCGCGATATGACTTCAGTTACATTAAAAAAACAAACTATACGTGACTGCCAAAGTGACAATTCTGATCATTCGAGTTGGCGTCATTTCGAAAAATTTTGATTTTCCTGCACCATTTGCTTATTTAATAGTGCATATCAACAATTAAGCGGTTTTTTTTCTATAATCCTCAACTATTGTGTTATTTTTGTAATGATTTGATAATTTTATTTGATTTAATAATAAATTCAAATGTCGTTTTTATATTTCCCAAGACTATCATTTTGAAATTACTAATGGTATTGTTCATTGTAAATATCACCCAATGATTAAATAAAACGCTATTGTTTTTATAAAGTATTTTAATATTGTGTGTATATTCCAATTGGATATCTTATCTTTTATAATGTTTGTTTTAGGGCAGATAGAAATCGCTTTGTTTTGAAAATTTATAAAAGAGTATTTATTTCTGTTTTTACAGTGAATCATTACTAATTTCAAAATGTCCACACAGGTAAGAATCTTCATTCTTTCACAATTTGTTCAAATTTTTTTTATATATTGCTTTGTTATTTTTAGTTGGATAATATTATAAATGCTTATAATACTCTTGCACGAATACCATCAGTAACTAGTGCTAAAATTTTGAAAAATGGTTCAGTCATTCTATCTACATGGAATGAAAGAAATCCTGAACGGAAAACAACATCGAAAATACAATTTTCTCATCACATAGATAATGACTTAAAAATCATTTCTGACTCAATTTTTGGCACAGATATCACGAACGTGTAAGTTACAAAAGTTTTTTTCTTGAATGTACTAATTAAGTATTTCATCAAATATTTTATACATGACCAAAACAAAACATTAATTTCATTAGACTGATGTCAGCAATTTCCCCATCTGAGAGTTATAAAGGAATTCTAAGAGAAACTGTTGATTCAAAGAATAATAAAAAGCAATATTTAGAGGTTTGGAAACACAAATATATGAAAAATTGTATAGAATTGGATGCTCTTGAAATACATGGAAATGTGTACTCCGATTGTAAGTTTTATATGGAAAAACTAAAAAAATAATATCGATCAAATACCAAATCTTATTTTTTAACAATTTCATAGCTGAGTTTGGTTGTTTTGCTTGGGATAATACAGAAGACAGTTTACTTTATATAGCTGAAAGAAAATTGGACAAATCTGAACCATTCCATCAACGGAAAACAGAAAATACAATGAAAATTGACAAACCTGCTACAACTAAGGTCTAAATTTATTATCACAATAAAACATCAAAATTATTATTTCATTTCTCATAAACAAATCAATTCAAAATAATAGGGCACAGAGTACGATTATAAACAAGAATGGGGTGAACAATTAGTTGGAAAACATCTTTCGTCTATAATAATTTGTAAGCCTGAAACTGAAACTTTCAATGCCATTGATTGGTTACCTGAAAGTTGGTGTCCTGGACAAGTAACTTGGTCACCTGATGGTACGTCTATAGTTGGAGTAGCATGGGAAACAGAACCAAGAAGATTAGGACTGATTTTTTGCACCAATAGGCCAAGTTTAATATTCAGTACATCGTTGATTGATAAAAAAACTGGTTAGCTCTTTTTAAAATGTTTCTTTCCATTTAAAATTTTTTTGAACAAAAAAAAATAAATCATATCGTTATCATACAGTAATCATCTCTCAAAAGGGTAAATCCGTTCGTTCTCCAAGATTTAGCAGTGATGGAAAATATTTGATATGGCTGCAACGAGATGAAGCTGGACCCCATAACAGTTGTCATGAACTTGTTAAAACTTCTTGGCCTATCTCCGAAAATGTAATATTTTTTTTATACTAACCAAAATATATAATAATATGTTAAAACTGTATTGATCAAATGTAATTTCAGCCTGTGATTGATCTTGTCATTGACGTAGTCAACAAAGAAATTGGAATTGATCACGGTGAAGTTTTCACTGGAATTTATTCAAAAGAATTTCCAGAAAGATCTTTTTCAATTGATAGCAAACGTATTGCGTTTTCTACACCACAACGATTTGAAAATCGTTCCTACATTGTGAATATTGGTATTTATTTTTGTTTTAAATGTATTAATTGTTTTAAAAAATACAATAGTAATCAACCGATGAATTTTCAGAAACCGGTCGAATCATTGATATTTCAGATAAGTCAATTTCATGCAGTACAGTTATTTTAGATGTTCATCGTGATATAATATTAGCTACAAGGAGTTCTTATAAAATTCCTTCACAAGTAATTTTTATTTGTGCATTATTAGAATAAATTTTTGATATTACACATACATTAATGTGAATATTTTCAGTTAATAATTGCAAAATTGCCAAACATAGGTGAAGAAAATACAATAAATTGGGTTTTACTAGAAGAAAATTCAATTTCTATTCCTGATATAATTTCAAATTCTGAAATTGACTATATGAATTTGGAACATGTAAATGGATCCGATACACTAAGTATAATAATGTTGTTTTAGTTATTTTAAATACAAAAAACTTTTTCTCAATTATTTATTTTTTTTACAATTTTAGAAAATTTTACTACTTTGTACTTTGGAAATTCTTCAAGTTCCAGTGATAAATCGCCATTAATTATTTATCCTCACGGAGGTCCTCATTCTAGTTTCGTGAATACCTTCACAATGGACATTGCACTATTGCGTATGCTAGGTAATTAATGATTTCAATCAATTTGAATTACATCAAATAATAAACTGAATTTCGTTTTATTTAATTTGAAGGATTATCTATGATTATGATCAATTATCGAGGCTCGATAGGAGCAGGTCAAGATTCTGTACTATTTTTGCCTGGAAAAATTGGTACAGCGGATGTAAATGACTGCATTTTAGCTACTGATGAAACTATAAAAAAATACAGTATTGACGCTGAAAATTGTGCATTATTTGGAGGTTCTCATGGTGGTTTTCTTGTAACACATATTAGTGGTCAATACACT
Source organism: Hydropsyche betteni (assembly GCA_028571205.2). Classification (NCBI taxonomy): domain Eukaryota; kingdom Metazoa; phylum Arthropoda; class Insecta; order Trichoptera; family Hydropsychidae; genus Hydropsyche; species Hydropsyche betteni. The sequence goes on along the minus strand of JAOXNN020000064.1, from coordinate 1,028,559 downwards.
GATCGGTTTAAAGCTGTTGTTGCAAGAAATCCTGTGATTGATATTGCTTCTAAAGTTAACTCGACAGATATACCCGATTGGTTAGTATTTTTATTTCTTTATTTTTATTTATCTTTTAAATATTAGCTAGAAATTTATATAATTTTTTAAATTTTTCAATAAAATATTTTATATCAAAAATTATTCTAGGTGTGCATTTGAAGCCGGATCTAATTTCAATCAAATAGGCCCTGTAGATAATATTCTTTTATTAAAAATGCGTGAATTATCACCATTGATGTACGCGCACAAAGTACAAACTCCTACTTTATTATGTCTCGGCTCAAAAGATCAAAGAGTACCTTACTATCAAGGTATCGAATTTTACCACAAAATTAAAGCAAATGGTTGTAAAGCAAGGTAGTACCTGTTCATATAATATAATAATTTGTTACAATTTAATTTTATGTTGTTTTCTTATTTCAGAATGCTTATATATGATGATAATCATTCTTTGAATTCCAATGTGGTAGAAATGAATTATTTAATCAATTCTGCTTTATGGTTCTACGAACATTTAACATTATAATTTACTTAAAATTTAATTTATTTTATTTTTTTACGTTATGTTTTACACTATTACATTTGGCTTAATTTAAATGATCAGTACTTTAATATAATATAAAAATGGGTATTTGTATATTTGTTTGTTGCCGTATTACTCCGATACGGTTCAACCGATTGCCATGAAAATTGGCATGTGTATGTATTTTTTTTGTGGAGAAGGTTTTTAGCATCATTGAAATAGGGTGACCATATTTTCCGGAACCCAAAACAATACGGTCCGCAGCAAAATGTTCCCCCACCTATATAAACCAAATATTGTTTTGTCGAGAAAGTTTTTGTAACATCAAAATGGGGTGACCATATTTCCCAGAACCCAAAACGGGACGTCCGTAAAAAAATGCTCTTCCATATATCGTTCGACCGATCACCATATAAAAAATAATTTAAATTAAAACGCCGAGTCCCTAGCAAAGCCGGGTACTACTGCTAGTAACAACTAAAAGATTATTGTAAAATATGAACGGCTGAAATTTTAAGCAATAATAAAAAGAATATTTCTTAATAATATTGTTTACCGATACTTTGATTAAATACTAATCAAATATATTTTTGATAATTTTTCTTAAATTTGTATGTATTTCATATATTTGAATAAATTTAACTAAAACAATGATTTTTTTTATTTATATATTTAATATATTTTACTTGAAAATAAATCATTTGTCTTTATTACATTTCTTTTTAATAATTCTAGTTAAATTTGAAATTTGAATTGATGTTTTTTCAACAAGACATGCACGCAAAACGTATGCTTACATTCACCTCTCTTTTCGTTCGGCGTTCTGTCATCGCCACTCACAAACTCACGAATCCGTTCGTGGTAATTCAATCAGGTACTATTCCATTGAAATATCTTTTTCTAATCAATCTTTATTAATCACCATATTGTTTAAATCCATTCTTGTAGAATTTGTATCAATTTTAAGGCTTTATGTTAATCTTACAAATTTTAGGTTAGATCTCTGTTGACAGCCGACGACATGGCCAAGTCCAAGAATCACACCAATCACAATCAAAGTGAGTGTTTCTTTTTTCCCTTTATTTTAGCTCTAGTTCATGTATCTTAAAAAAACGTTATTTTTATCATAATAGACAGGAAAGCTCATCGCAACGGAATCAAACGTCCCAAGAAGAGCAGGTTCGAATCTACTTTGGGTGTAAGTCATTGTTTCGTTCATTTCATCTCTTTAGTGTATTTTATTGATTGTTAATGTGTTGTTGTATTGCGTTTTAGATGGATGCCAAATTCTTGAAAAATCAAAGGTTTTCCAAAAAACACAACTTGAAACCCAACAAACAGATTAAGAAAACTGCCGAAAATTTAGCCAACAGAGAAGCTAAGAGAGCAGCGAAGAAATGAGCTAACTTAAGTTTTATATTTAATAAATAACTTAAAGTTCAATTCAGTCTTTTTATTCTCAATTTGAAATTGTTACTATCGCAAAACATTGAAACTCACCATTTTCACATGAATAAGATACGTTCAGCTTCATCCATCAACACATTCAGTGATAAATATTTTCAGGCTTTTGGCTAACTGAGACGTGTGGTAAAAATTAAATTAACCGCAACCTTTGCCCAACCCGCCCCCCATATGATAGGAAAGTGGAAGGGAAATGCGTCTAGATGTGATTATGATCAAAACAACATTTTTTTAAATTATTTATTAACACTATTTTCGATAATAATACTTAAAGTTTCACCCAAAATATAAATGTTGCGCATTTCAAAAATAAACAATCAGGACAGAAATAACATTCTCATCATTTAGTTTTCTTGCTTTTAGTTTCTTTCTTCGCAGACGGACACAAGTCTATGTTTAAACAAGAACTACACTGAGGTTTTACAGGTTGGCAAATGGTTTGTCCGAAACCAACCAAAAGATGATTGACTTCAGACCAAAGGTAATGAGGAAGCCACGACTGAAGCATTTCCCTCGTCGCTTCTGGCGTTTTCGTAGACTTTGGCAACCATCCTAATCTATTCGATATTCTATGAACATGCGTGTCCACACCTGTAAAAATATTTTGTTAAAATCTCCAAATAACATGTGGAAACTAGGATATTCACAGTCGTGGCCAAGGGGAAGTCTATAGGGGTCCTGAACCTCCTAAATTATTTAAATAATTACAAATTTTTACTTAATTATTAAGTTTTTACTTATTTTACTTAATATATCACACGACTGCGATATCTAAACGAATTCTTTGCCTTTTTGCACACATTTTATACTTCAAATGAAAAACAACAGCATATTTAAGTCAATGGGTATCCTGGACCCCATAAATAATTAAAAATATTACTCAATTATGAGAATTGTGTTAAGATATATCACACGACCTAAATATATATGAACAAATTCTTTCATTGCCTTAAAATTGCACACATTTCATGCTTCAAATTAAAAACAATTGCATATTTGAATCCATATGTGTTCTGAACTCTCTAAATTATATAAATTACTAGCGGTAGTACCTGGCATTACTCGGGTTCCTGATTCCCGTTGTGAACACGCGTTCTGCACACAGCAGTGTACCGATTGCATTAAAATTGTTGCATTGTTGTTAAATTAATTATTTTTTATTTCAAAAACATATTCAAAACAAAATGTCCTTGACTACGTAATCTTCACAAAACAACTGTCGGGCGGATTGCAGAGTGAACTGTCATTTTTTAGCTTTTCTTTAGGAATGTGCCTATTATTTTTCATCATAAACCAACCTTAGTTAAAGCGAACAAAAGAAAAAAATAAATACGCAAATCAATCAAGCGGTTTTTGAGTTTTGTCCAGACTAAATACCTGCCACGATTCATTTTTATATACACAAATTAGAAATATTACTTCATTATGTAAATTATGTAAAGATATATCATACAACCGCAATATATGTGAACAAATTATTTAATTGCCTTGCATATTTATACTGAGAATGAATAACAACAGCATATTTGCATCACATTCATATAAAGTGTTACGTTTTGGACCCTCTATAAAAATCCTGGCTACGACCATACCGATAGTGAAACTCACCGATTCCTGTAACTTTATTCCACGCAACGTTCATGCATATATGAGCCATTTTAGGACCGACGCCGACCAATTTGCAAAGATCTTCAACTGTGCTCGGTATGTCGCTGTTGTAGCTATCTTTCAATATTTGTGTTGTTTTTTTTATATATTTTACTTTACTTTTCCAAAATCCGACAGGATAAATGAGTTTTCCTAAATTTTCATCAGACGTGTCTAATATATTATCGATCGTTAACCCGTGTTCTTTCAGTCTTTGCATTGCAGCGTGAGTGACTTGATCTTTCGTTTGGCTAGATAACATTAACGCGACAAGCGTTTGATATCTCATCACCTAAAAATGAAACGTAATCAAACATTTTTAATCAAAAATCCTTTGGAAAATATCGAAAATAATTACATGAGGAGGAGCGGATTCGTCGGAACATTTATCACATCCCATATCGTCAACTGGAGCACCGCCCATGGATCTCATTTCTCGTATGTTCGAAAGGACTTCTTCCCAATTAGGTGGAAACCATGGTTTTTCTTCCTTGACTTCCGTCTAAAACGTTAAAAATTCTATTTATGATGTTTCTCAAATATTTTAGTAAATAAAGGCAATTCTCACGGTTTTTTCTGATTCTTCTTTGTCGTATTCTAGTTTAACATGTCGTCTTTTTGATCTTGGAGGTGAAGGCTTGGTCGGTTCGGATGATTCGGATTTGATTTTGGCTTTGGTTACGGGTTCAGCTTTGGCATCGTTGGATTCTTTAGTTTCACAATTTTTTCTTGTAGGTCTCGAAGAACTTATAGTGTTGGTACTATTATTGACTTTCTCGTTCGCGTTCTTTTTTTTATTTGTGGTGTTTACGAGCGGTTTTTTTTCTTTGAGTTCGAAATTAAAACGCATATTCTTTAAACATATATCGACTAGTTCTTTGGTGAGTGGCGCTTTTTCCGCCAGCTCAGCTTCTGTTTTGGACTCGTCTGAGATTTCTGTTTCGTTTTTTCTACGTTTTCGACTGTTTGCCGGCATTTTAAAATTTATCAAGGTACGATAGTAAATCTCTTTAGGAAATGTATCAAATATAAACTTCCTGCTAAGTAGATTGATAAGAAACATTCATATTATCGTAACATTAATAAAAGTACAAAAACGGCTAATATTATTTATAGAAAAATAGAAGATTTGGTTTTGAATTATAAGCACCGTTAAAAGTTAAAATTCTCAAAATTGCCGTACAAAGGAATAAAAAACAGACGCGCGAAAATACACACAACTGTCAAAGTGTCAGACGCGGCAGTAGAAATTCTGGTCTAAAAAGGTCTTATTACGGCACAATATTTATGCATGGCAAAAAATTAAATGGTCAGAATTTTCATCATACTTTGATCAGAATTTTAATCAAAAACGGTCAGAATAAAGTGGTGAATTGTCAGAATAAAATAATAAATGTTCAGAATTTAATAACAAAACGGTCAGAATAGACTAGGTTAGGTTAGAGTTCTTAATATTATTCTGACCATTTAATATAAATTCTGACAAATCCAGCTAAAATTTTGACCATTCAATATTTATTCTGAAATTTTGATTAAAATTCTGACAAAACATGATTAAAATTCTGATCAATGTCAAATAAATTCCGATGAATGGGATAAAAATTGTGATCAAAATCGTATTTAAATTCTGACCATTTAAATAGTTGCCTTTATATATACCTACAAAATATTTTCGTATACAAAAATTGGTAATTGTGCTAACGACATTTGCGCTATTTGCACATTGGTAATTGCGCTAATTATGTCAGTGCGCAATTTTTGATAAATTTTGAAATTATATAAGATTAATCTCTTTGTATAACCCAGATCAACGGTAGTGAAACTTTTTTCATCCATGTGCCGAAATTTACAAATATTTTTAATTGAATATCAGTTCCAAAGAAATTTCAATATAAAAAAATGGGTATCTATCAATTTCAATTTATACAAAAGTGAGTTGGCAGCATTGATTTGATTGTAAATTTTGACAGTTCTTATTCTTATATGGACATTTGTTTAGTGATAAATTATTAATTATGAGCAAAAAATGTACAGATGTTAAGAACATTTTGGAAAACACAGATAGTAAAAAAATTATTCCTCAAGTGAAAATATCTAAATCTTCGAGTGCAAGTTCTTCATTGAAAAAGGTATTAATTGCTTTAATATTTTAAAAAAGATTTTAACTTTTCCAATTAATTTCCTATAGAATTTTGTCAGACTTTGAACTTGTAAATTTTTTTTTATATCCACCACATTCAATATTGTTTTATCTTCATCTTGTGAATGTTGAAAATTAGAAATCTATCCTTTTCACTCACAATTAAAAAATAAATATAAAAGCGTTTTAACAATTTGAATAAGCAGCAAATAATCAAAATGAATTTTTCAAAGAATTCACAAAGTCAGAGCACAAAATGCACCAAAATGAAAATAGTTACCGCGCAAAAAGAATTCATGTAGTGTTAATACTTAAGCTAGAATTGTGTAGATTGGAAAATGTAAGGATTTTATAACGAATTTAAATGATTTGTATTATATTCCTATAAAATTTCATTACATTAAATCTTTGCCTTTGATTTCTGAAAATCCAAATTCAACACTTCTCTTACTTAATTATGAACTGATAAAATAATTAACAGTGATTTAAAAATATTTTTATTTTCCCATATAATCAATAATTATTTTATTATATTTCTTTTTCAATCAAGAGCAAAAAACGCATCAATATGAAAACAATCAGTTCTCGAGAATATATAAATTACAAAGAAATAATTCCAGAAGCAAAAAAACCTAAACTAGAAAATCCGGGCTCTACATTGGAAAAGGTAAGGATTATGTTATAAATCTGAATAATTCATATTACATTCCTGTAAAATTGTATTGAACTTTGAATTCATGATAATTAATTTTCACTTTCAATTTATGAAAATTAAAATTCAACACTTCTTAGAAACTTATTTAAGAAATGTAACAGTGATTTGAAAACATTTTTATTGATCCATATATTCAATAATTGTTTTATTATATTTATTTTCCGATCAAGAGCGAAGAATACATCGATGCATACAAAATCAGTCCTCACGAATTTGTAGATTGCAAAAAAATAATTCCGGAAGTAAACACACCAAAACTAGAATGTCCAGATTTTACGTTGGAAAAGGTTGTTGTCATTAAATCACTAAAAATTCGTATTTAAAACCTTTTTGTATGCAATTAAAAACTAATTCAAAACATTGAAAAGTATATATTCCTGTTCAGATCAAAAGCGAAGAATTGAGTGGCGTTGAAATGGTCAGCACTTTGAGAACTATAGATTGTGAAACGATAATTGCTGAAGCGAGAAAACCTAAAAAAGTATATCGAAGTTCTGCATTAAAAATGGTGAGAATTTACAAATTTGAATGCCGAAAATGAAATTCATATTCGGCCCTTTCGACCTACAACAACTAAATAGAAATCTTTATGTTTATTCGAAAAAAATTTACAAACCTAAGTAATCAGTGGTCCATTTTTTAGTTTCCAATTAAAATTTTAAAATCGACCGACACGAAAACAGTTTTATCTCCGAAACGTATAGATTGCAAAAAGTTAATAGCCGAAGTTGCTAAAAGCCCTTTGCTCTACAACGTCGATCTACCGCAATACGGCGACAGGTGTTTGAAAACTCGGCGTTGGTTAGACGTTACAGTAGCTGTTACCAACAATTGGGATGAATTAGATACGCACCAAAAAGACGAAAGAAGTATTATGAATGACGTTCATATATATTCGGCACAATCCACATTTTTAATAATCTTTCATGTTTTCAGTCAAAGCAGTGCGGAAAAAATGGAAATGTCTGCGGGACTGCTTCATGAGGGATTGTTATCAAATCGTTAGGACAGGGAGGAAAGGTGAAAGAAAAAGTTATAATTATTATGAGGATTTGAAATTTTTATTATCTGTTCAAACGGGAAGGTTTAAATTTACAAAAAATTCTCCTTATATTACACACAACATACAAGCAATAGAGTCTGATTATATTAAAAGTGATAGCGAAGCTTCTGATGCTAATCCTTCTGATCCTTTATTAGATACCGATACGATTCCTGAGTTTGACTCAAATCAAGAATCGAAAACGGACATAAATAAAAATTTACAATTAAATGTAGCGAATATTAATAATGATGAGGACATGTTGTTCTTCTTATCTTTAATGCCCGATTATAAGAAATTTACTAGTGAACAAAAATACAGATTTAAAACTGCTGTTATGGATTTAATGAGTAAAGAAATTGCAATGAATCAATTTGGTTCATAATTCTGTTATGACTCCGCAAATCACAAATAATTTTTCCCTGGACTGATTTATTTACTATAGGTAATTTTCATATACAATATAACTGTTTCTATTAATGAAAACTTCTAATATTTCTATGATTGTAAATTATTTAAATTTTCAGTGGCCATTTCTGCAAACCATACTGTCCCGATTTTAACAAAAAAATCTAGATAAAAACTTTATAAATCACAGCCCGATGATAAGTAAAACCAGAAAGGAATCGGCCCGTGATTATTTGAAATTTCAATGTTGGTTCGTTTCCGCGTTGATATATGCAAATTGTATAAGTCGTTACATTCTTTCAACTCTTATTTAATTGCAAAAATAAACTTTAAATTGACGTGTATCATTCTATTTCATTTATCAACGTGTCATTCATAATTCGGATTAACCGAATTATTCATTAAAAATCTATAATATGTATTAGACAGTAAATAATATAACTTCCATATAGGCCATTTACGATTCCAATTACTAATAAATTCTCATTTTCTATTCACGAAAATGGTAAACATACTATTTCATCAGATGCGCTTCATATTGTACAAATTTAAGTAAGTAAAGTTAATATTGTCATTTTCAAGTTTCAAATTTTATTCATTATGTAAGATAATAAATTCGTCAAATTATCATAATGGGGTTGCGACATACATCAATCAATTGGTTAATAAAAAATTTATATATATCTGAATTCTTGTTTTATTTTTAAAAATACATAGTATCAATAAATTACTTATAGCTCTGATAGGAGATATATTTTCAGAATCTTTATCATCGATATCATGGTATATTTTCAACATTTAAATTATTGTCACCAGAATAAAATTTCTAATGAATATGATGAATAAATTAATAATAAAATTTTGAAAATATGTAGTTCATCATAAGTCATTTTTTTAACTTTCAGTAATTATTAAAATTAATTTTGTTTTGTTACAGTACTTTATGTAATAACTAGTGACAAAAAAAATTACACGAATTTCAAGACAGAATTCTGTTTTGATTGATTTTTTCTTTAAATAAATTTTATCTAAGAAACAATAGTTTATCAAATTGTAATTTTTCTGATTATATTCGATTTACTTAATAAGCGTGATATTTGTTTTTCCACCAAGGACATCGTTCACATGTAGTCACATTTCCACGAATTCGTAATAAAGTACAAATATTATTATCAATTACATCATGTCATATTTATTAATAATGTCCAGGCTATGAATTAAACAATTCTATACATTGCAGTCAATTCAAATTTAAGTCTATGTAAAGAAAACTGATAATTTTCGTAAATATTGATTTTATTCTTTCGTAAATACATCGTGTTCTAAATAACGATAGTTTTTCATAAATTAATCAGTACTTATATATTTTTCTGCTTATGTTAGTAATTTTAGAAAATATTCAATAAATATAATCTCTTATTCGATAAAAAAAATATAGGTATATGCGTGATACTTTAAGTCTCTAGCGCATTGCAGTGAAACTTCATGTTATAATATAATACAACATAATACAGATCATACACTTCAAATTCAACCATTGAATTTTGTCAATCGAAAGATTGAATTCGAAGTGTAAAATCTGTATTGATTGGTTCCGATTGCATTATTTACGACATTGTTTTTTTTTTCAACAAAAATCATCATAATTGTTATAACGATCAATCGCATGAAAGAAATAGTGATTCAAAACCTTTTATTTTCCAATACAATTTAAAAAAAAATCGTATTCAATAAGGAAAAAAAGTTTTTTCAACATTTCCTATCAATTTCAACACATTTTCGATTAACAATCACAACATCAAAAATTAAAAACCTCAACCAACCCAACCATCAATCCTACAAATAAAATAGTGATACGAAACCTTTTTAATTTCCAATTCGATTTTACTTTGAGAAAATTATTATTTTTCAACATTTCCTATCAATTTCTATTTCAACTCATTTTCGATTAACAACCACCCATCAAAAATCAATAACCTCGACCAACTCAACCATCAATCCGATAAATAAAACAGTGATTCAAAACCTTTTTAATTTCCAATTCGATTTCACTCAAAAAAGATTTTTTTTTACATTTCCTACCGATTTCAGCACATCTTCAATTAAACCTTTGTGTCCCAGAGTGCCATGGAGGAACCTCTTCTTCATTGTTTTTTTCCTAGTTTCCCAGCGGTTCCACTTCGACACCACTTCGATTTTAGCGTTACCAGAGGCTTTTACCGTTCATTGGAAATTTTTATTATTTCGTTGACCCTTTGTGTCGCAATGGAACCGCTGGGATGCTGGCAAAAAAGTAGTGAAATAGTGGTTCTTCCACAGCACCACTGGGACACAAGGAATAAACACCATAAATAAAGCAGTGATTTGAAACCTTTTTAATTTCCGATTTGATTTCACTCAAAAAAAAAAAATAATTTTTCAACAATTCCTATCAATTTCTATTTCAACTCATTTTCGATTAACACAAGTTGTGTGGGTGGTTGTGTTACACAACCACCCATCAAAAATCAACAACTTCGACCGACCTACCCATCAATCCCATGAATAAAATAGTGATTCAAAACTTTTTAATACCTCATTATATTTAAAAAAAATCAATTTCAACACAAAATCTTCGATCAACCACCGAAAATCAATAACCTCGACCAGCCCAGCCATGAACTCATGAATAAAATAGTGATTCAAAACCTTTTAATTTCCAATTATACTCAAAAAAAAAATCAATTTCAACTCAACCACCGAAAATCAACAACCTCGACCCAACGCCCAACTCAACTCGACTCAACTCAAGCCCAACCATCAAATCCATCAAAATCATTAATTTCCAATTATATTTAAAAAAAAAAATCAATTTCAATACATAATCCTCGACCGACCACCAAAAATCAACAACCTCGACCAGCCCAACCATCAATCCCATGAATAAAATAGTGATTCAAAACCTTTTAATTTCCAATTATATTTAAAAAAAAAATCAATTTCAACACATAATCCTCGACCAACCACCAAAAATCAACAACCTCGACCAACCCAACCATCAATCCCATGAATAAAATAGTGATTCAAAACCTTTTAATACCTAATTATATTTTAAAAAAAATCAATTTCAACACAAAATTCTCGACCAACCACCGAAAATCAACAACCTCAACCAACCCAACCATCAATCCCACGAATAAAATAGTGATTCAAAACCTTTTAATACCTAATTATATTTAAAAAAAAAATCAATTTCAACACAAAATCCTCGACCAACCACCGAAAATCAACAACCTCGACCAACCCAACCATCAATCCCACGAATAAAATAGTGATTCAAAACCTTTTAATACCTAATTATACTAAAAAAAAAAAAAACAATTTCAACACAAAATCCTCGACCAACCACCGAAAATCAACAACCTCGTCCCAACGCCCAACTTAACTCAAGCCCAACCATCAAATCCATCAAAACCATTAAAACATTTCCAAGGCCAAACGGCCACAGGACGCGTGGGCCCCTTCGAGCCTCACCACCGCCATATTGGCGGCACACAGCCATGCATTTCCACCAACACTTTGTCCAATTTCATGTACTTTCGTGAGTCACGCAACCGGGGCGTGGGTGGGGACCTCGCCGACGACATGCCTATATTTGGCTGCGGCAGGAGCGGGTTTCCACCGAAGACTATTGATCTGGCACCAGCCGGCTGCCATATACGAGCCTTCGCAGTTTTTAGACGACTATGCGCCATTGCCACTTTCACCTGCCGATTCTGAGATTGTGGAAGAGTTTTGTCCGTTTTCGTGACGTGGTGGAGATTGTTTGACTGCGGAATGAAATGTGTTTTCATGTTAAAAGTTATATTGAAAAAATTCGTTAAGGTTTTTTCGGTTCAAGTTAGTCAAAGAGACGCCAAAATTCAACATATTCGTCATCAAATTCAATGATAGTGTCCATAGATCAATTTTTTTTGATAAAGACGAGCAATCTAGGGATAATTGTTTGAAAATTGCAGATTTAGGTAGTGAAAAAAGTTAAAAACATCTAGGTTACAATTCGGCTTTTGACAGTAGATAATTTTTTTTCGGAATTTTTGTCATGTTAAGCAATTTTTTTGTTAAAAGAAAAAAATGTAGAAAACTACATGGATTGTGTCGGGGCCACGATATTATTCCGTATTAGTCGATTTTTTACTTTAATCATTTTCATGTTAAGCGATTTCTTAAGTAGTATTGTTTTTTATAATTATGGTTGGTATATCGAAAATTATTAATAGATTGTTATATTTGGACAAAAAATGAGAAATTTCATTATTTTTCACTTGAATCGACCAATAAAAGCACTGTATATGGTGATCACGTAACAAAATAACACTTTATACTTTTTAAAACTGAAATTTTTTTATATTTTTTAACAATTTTCAAATAAATTAAAAAAAAATCCCAGTTGATAATAATATGACAAAATGCCAATTAATGACATTTTCGAAACTGGACATGCAATCTTATTCCACTACTATTACAGTATCAAAGCAGAATGTTTTATTTTAACCATAAAAAGAAGACATGTCTTTATTTAGATACCATATGGTAGCCCTACATGTAATGTTTCACAATCGTTAGCTTCTTAATATTCTGAAGATGATATTAATCGATTTCTCCTGTATTTGGTCAAAATTAAATTCAAGCACAACAAAATCATTCGAAATTTGGCTTTCTATTCAAATTTTCGTATGCGAACAAGCCAGATGCACTCTCGATATGGTACGGTGATGAAGTGGATCAACTTTACCGTTTTCTATAAGCGAGGTCGAATCTGTCTGACTAATGAGAATCTCACAAGTGATTCGATTCTATTTTTATCACATTTTTTTCATAAAACATTCTGCAACATACAAAACATACACGATTCTCATCTGATTGTGAGGTGAAAGGGAAGAAAGTTCATTGCCTGTGAAAAAAAAGAGAACATCGCATTGTGCTAAATACTGGTTGTAAAAGAGAAATATGTTTTCAAACCGAGATTTTAACTCCAGTGGTTTTCTCGTTGATGCAGTATAAACGAGGATGCCCTAAATTAGATCAATTCGTTTTTCTTTTACATTGTCTAAAATAGCAGACATGCGACGGCTGCGCTTGCATTCTTTCAAGATTTCAAAAATATTATCGTTTCACATATATTTTATTCAATTTTTCAATAAACATGTGGTTGTTAGTCATGTTTATTTTTAGCAATTCATATTGATACCATTCTTGGAACAAATTGATACGGCGTTTCCTTGTATACAAATTAATTTATAATACACATTTTGGGAACTATAGATAATTTCATCTGTAACATAATATACATTGCAGATTATGCATCAATTTCAAACGAACTCTAAATCGAAAATATTTCAATAATATTGAATCAATACGCAATGCGCATTTAAACTTTATGGTGCAATATCAAAAAAATATGCAAGCCTCTTTAATAAGTTAATATTAATGCTTAAAAGGTAATAAATTGATTTAAATAATCGGATAAATCATTATTAAAATGATGTCATGCGTCGCGTCCTACACGACCGTTATTCGTTATGCGTTGGCCTGCCATTGGTACGTGTGGTTGTGATGCGGGGAATCGACCAATAAGAAAGCGCGTGGGTGTCACGTGACCACGTCTATATAAAGCCGGCGCGGTCGACGGGCGCGCCATTGCTAGTTTGGCGTGCCTTCATCGTTGGTCGGCCGAACTGCACCGCTGCTCGCAGCTCACTTCCTCACTTTTCACAGAAAAGACAACTAAACCTATTCAAAATGGTGAGCGTTGCGATCATTCTATACGCTGTATTGCGAAATTTTCGCGCAAAAGTCGTTGAATTGTTATGTTCGTCGTTTCCGGAGGGTGCGGCCGGTTAACGGTCGCCGCCATATTGATTTTCGCCGGCCGGTTTTTTCGACGGTCATATTTCTTTATAATCCGCTCTAATCCTTCCGGTTCTTTAACTATTTTGGGTTTCGGCGATGAAATATTGTATTTGGGATATCGAATTTTTTGTAGATCAAGTAAATTTGGCAGTTTGAGAATCAAGGTCAGCGCGCCACGCCTTTGCACAAATCGTGCATCGTCAATCTTTTCATCATTAAAATTTGATTCTAAATAATAGTTAAGTAATCCCCCTCATAACTTCTGCGGCGTCCCCCTCACAACATCATTTTTTCAAATATTCAAAAAATATCAAAAAAAAAAAAAATGTTTCGTTTATTGATTTCCTAAATCCCCCCCCTATAACGTCGAACCTATCTTGACGTTATATGGGGGATTACTGTAATGCTATTTGACCCTTTGGCGGCTAGTTAATCGACATTTGGAGAAAGTTGACCCTTGCTGATTTTGTATATGTAATTTTTTCAGCGTGAATGCATCTCTATCCATGTTGGACAAGCCGGAGTTCAAATCGGTAATGCCTGCTGGGAGTTGTACTGCTTGGAACATGGAATCCAACCCGACGGTCAAATGCCATCAGACAAGAGCGTCGGAGGCGGAGACGACTCCTTCAACACCTTCTTCAGCGAGACCGGCGCTGGAAAACACGTTCCACGTGCCGTTTTCGTCGATCTCGAACCCACAGTAGTAGGTCAGTATCTCTGAAATTTTACCTCTAGAACGATGCATTGGATACGGTTTAAAATGAACAAATGCATCCCGTTGGTTCGGAGATTGTTGCTGTTTGGAAAATTCCCCACGTTGAGAATCCTCTCATGAATATTTGTATTTGGAAGAAGAGTGTTGCGATTATTTATCACAATATATGTTTTTCATCTAGTATATAGATGTCGCCCTATTTAAAAAATTTATGAAAATCATCTTTACTTGTTATAAAAAAACATACAGATGTCTCTTCTGCGTAAAATATTTAAATTCTTATTATTTTCTAAAAACTGCTTCAATTCTAGTATGAATGATTTTTTTATATTTTACAAAGTTTATTGTCATTTTAAGGATTTTTTCAAAGTTAAATTTTGTTGAATTTAATGTAATTTAGGTCTTAAAAAAATTGCACACTTATGATAATTAATGACATGTATATATGTGTTCCAAACTATACAGATAAGAATATTCTGTGGGATATATTTTTATGAGACACTTCTACTAGATAACCATATTCGTGAGAGGATTCTCGGTATGGGGAATTTCTCAGATAGCAATAATCACCAAATCACGTTTTGAATATGAAAAATGAAAAAAAATCGATATAAAAAAAAATTAAATGACTCAATTGAAATTGATTTCCCTTTTTTTTTTTTTTTATAAGTTTTCAAAATCTCATTTTTAACAAAATTTTCATTTTAAATTACAGATGAGGTTCGTACTGGAACATACAGACAGTTGTTTCATCCGGAACAACTTATCACTGGTAAGGAAGACGCTGCCAACAACTACGCCCGAGGCCACTACACAATCGGAAAGGAGATTGTAGACTTGGTCTTGGACAGAATCCGTAAATTGGCCGACCAATGCACAGGACTCCAAGGCTTCCTCATCTTCCACTCTTTCGGAGGAGGCACCGGTTCCGGATTCACCTCCCTTCTCATGGAACGTCTCTCAGTCGACTACGGCAAGAAATCTAAATTGGAATTCGCCATCTACCCCGCTCCCCAAGTATCCACCGCTGTTGTAGAACCTTACAACTCTATCCTGACCACCCATACCACCTTGGAACACTCTGACTGCGCTTTCATGGTCGACAATGAAGCCATCTACGACATTTGCCGCCGTAACTTGGACATCGAACGCCCAACTTACACCAACTTGAACAGACTCATCGGCCAAATCGTCTCATCCATCACAGCTTCTTTGAGATTTGACGGCGCCCTCAACGTAGATCTTACTGAATTCCAAACCAACTTGGTGCCCTACCCTCGTATTCATTTCCCTCTCGTCACCTACGCTCCAGTCATTTCTGCCGAAAAGGCTTACCATGAACAACTGTCCGTTGCCGAAATCACCAATGCCTGCTTCGAACCCGCTAACCAGATGGTCAAATGCGACCCGCGTCACGGTAAATACATGGCTTGTTGCATGCTGTACAGAGGCGATGTCGTACCGAAGGACGTGAATGCTGCCATCGCTACCATCAAGACCAAACGTACCATCCAGTTTGTGGACTGGTGTCCCACCGGTTTCAAGGTCGGCATCAACTACCAACCCCCGACCGTCGTCCCAGGCGGAGACCTCGCCAAGGTACAGCGTGCCGTATGCATGTTGTCCAACACCACCGCCATCGCTGAAGCCTGGGCTCGTCTCGATCACAAGTTCGATCTTATGTACGCCAAACGTGCTTTCGTCCACTGGTATGTGGGTGAAGGTATGGAGGAAGGTGAATTCTCCGAAGCTCGTGAGGATTTGGCGGCCCTCGAAAAGGACTACGAAGAAGTCGGCATGGACTCTGCCGAGGGCGAAGGTGAAGGAGCTGAAGAATATTAAATATAATATTCTTTTTCCGCGACGAATCGATTCCATTACCATGTTTTGTTTGTCTCCACTTGTCGATGACTTGGATTTGCATTTGCATTTTTTTGTTACTTTTTGTAATTTATTTTTTTAGTCAAGGCTAATTTGATTTTATCATTCCTGATAACAATGGAGACTGATTTATTATTAAAGAATTGATTCGAATTATTTACTTGTTTTATTCTATGACCACGTAATAAGTCTATTATAACAGGAGGACCTCGACTTTCGCACATAATTTGGTTCCCTAAAATGTGTGCGAAAGTTAAACGTTCGAAAGTAGAGGGATGTAAAAAAAAACACCAAAAATTGGTATTTAAAATTTTTATTTATCAAAAATTACAATAATAAAGTATTGTGCATTATCGCGAAAAAAACTAACGATTTTTTCAAAATGTGTGAAAGTGAGGTCCCTGTTCTCTACATATGAGCCTACTTGGTTTTATGATGGGAACTCAAAGCACTCACTTTCGAATAATTTGCAATAAATGTTAGTAAAAGCATCATATTTTTATTGTGCAAGTCAATAAATATTTATTTTTGAAGTTTGCAAAATGCATTTACGATATGACGTTTTATGACAATTTTTCTGATCACCAATTATTAAATTCACCCAAATTTCTCCAACAATATATTTCCCTTAAAGTATTAATGCCCATGGAAAATTATTTGTATATTTGGTAATGATTAAAAATAATAGATATAGCATTTGATACAAATGTTTTGAATTCAATTGTATGTAAAATAACGATTTCAAAAAAATTCAATTTGTCGCATAGATGGCATTAAAAAACAAGAGTTATTTTTCAAATCAAGTGCAGACTGTTTTAAACCATGTACGCTAAAAAATTAATAAGTAATTTTGCAATGCTTTTAAATCTTAAGTTTCAATAAATGGTCAATAGATGCTGCACATTATTTAAAAAAAATTAGAAGCATTTATTGAAAACTTAATACGTACACTTGTTATTTGTATGTATCAGAAGATGGAATATCTGGGACAAAAATCGTTTAGAATTTGCCATCTAGACTTAATTTAAATAGATTTGCGATAGTTCCGTTTTATTATAATCTGACTAGTGATGAATCAGAACGCAATTTTACTTTTTCTTTCAATGCGTTTACTTAAGTTTGTGAAAACCATTTGAACTGCATAAAATACTTCTTTGCAATTTCATCAGATCTTCAATAAAACTAAAAAATGAGTTTCTACTGGTTTATTAACATACAACCAATAAATAAATAAAAAACCAATAACGTATACTTTACTATTTATTCAAATATTACATATTTTCCTTCTATTATGAGATAAATTATTCAATGAAAAATAAACCAAATTTGATCTTCATAAAAACTAAAAGATAAACATCATGAAAACACTATAATAAAAAATAATTTGTTCAATAGTGATTATTTTGACTATTTGTACTTTAGTCCTTGAGATATTCATCAAACAAGAAGAGAGACAAAGAGATATCATTGTCGTTGACGTACAATTTCTTCAAATCATTTGTGTGGCCAGACAGTTCACGAATCAACTTGGAATGATCGTGAACAAAGTGTTCTTCGATAAAAGATGAAACCTGAAATTATTCGGTTATTTGTAATTTACCCACGAATATTTTTTGAAAGAAATAAAAGTTAAAAAAAAAATACCTCAGCATCGTAGAGGTCTTGATTTCTTCCAACCTCGTGATGAATAGTATTGGCTGTCAAAGCCAAATTTTTAGTCATACCGAGAGCATTAGCCATTGAACCTAATTCGAATTCTTCATAAGAAGTATCCTTGTTATGTTTGATACTATGACGAGACAACTTAAATTTACCACCTGAAACAATGCAACTGTTGTAGCTGAAAAACTTAAAAAAAAAATGAAAGCTAACTCAATATAACTCACCTCGTTTGCTGACGTATTTGATAATATCGATAGTTTTTTCCCATGCACTATCACTGAGTTTTTGGAAGTATTTCTGGAAACCTTCACGATTTTTATTGTAATTTCCAAAGTTTGCAGCTGTTAAAAGGTGATCGTACGAATGGTCAAGGTGCGTATAGGCATATTTTTCTAAAGAAGTGAGCACTACATCGTTATTGAAGGCTAAATACTTCGAGTCGCATTTAGATGCTGAAAAAAAAAAATTAATACGCCTTTCATGAAATTTTTTAAAAAACTGAAGTAGAAATACGTACCATCCCCTTCGGTAAATGCAGAAACTCTTGAACGACAAACTTCAGCAATTTCATTGTAACAATGTTTGTCCTCTTCCGCCAAAGCGACCGATGCCAAGAATAGAATCAAAAGAAACTTCATTTTTATTCTGAAAAATCGACAAACAATCAAGTCAAATGAAAGATTAGGGCTAAAATAATTTGGGTCAACATAAAATATGAATGATCACAACTAGGGTTGCCAACCGTACTATAATATATAGTATTGTACTATATTTTAGTTCTGCGTACTATATACTGTTGAAGAAATACATAATACGCAAAAATACTATATTTTCAACACCGAATCTATAAAACAAATTTTTCATTTTACACAAATGAAATGAATCTTTAATTGAATATTGAAATGGACGACCTTTACTCTGAAATAACAATATCAAATGAAATCTTTGCAAAAATAAAAGGTTGTGGTGAGTTTACGGACAAAACTGCAAGCCAAAAATGGCAGCATATTTTTAAAAACATTTGAAAAAAAAATTAAAAAATTACATTATAGGGCGGACGCCGCAGTCGTTATAGGGGGGATTACTGTACTATATTTCGCCGAAAAAATGTTAGCAACCCTAAACAAAACATATATATTTAATCTAAAAACTGAGCCAAATGCGCATTTAATCTATTTCCGGAAAAGCGCAGAAACATATCAACAGTGACTAATTAGATTCCAACAACAATAAAAAAAAAATCCCAACGCACGGTCACCCTACTTATATGGAACAACGAACGCCCGAGGCGATACGCGAAATGACACACAATAAAGACATATTACCGAATTTAAGCAGACAGATGAAAATCAACTGAAGGACCGAGCAATTGGAGACGAAGACGAGAGCTGAACAACGACTGACGCAGACGACCTTTGCACACCCTGGTACAGAAGGCTCTGCTTAACGCCGAGCTGATCGAGCCACAATGAGCGGTCGTACGCGCAATATCATCTGTCACGCTCGTACGTGCCGGAAAAGTGCCGTATCGCGACAACGATCTTTTATTGGCAGACATTTCATGGTTTATTGGACGAAACGCTAGATTTTAATCGTGTCGTTGCGAATTAATCTCGTTTGCAGATAAATCGGACGTGTTTCGATAAATATAAAAGATTATATTTAAAAAAATTAATACGACACCTTAGCGCTACTTTGTAATTATTTTGACACTTGAGTACTTAATTTTTATATAAATTCACAGCATTATTGCCTTTATTATTAAATTATATAAAGTACAAAATTATATACAAATTAAATATTCAATTTTATACAAAACTATACTGTAACATAAATTTTAATAAGAACGATAATTGCAAATCAAAATATTATAAACGGCACTGAAGTGGCTAACGATTGCGACGCAATACAAACGCGTCACAATATGTTCGATTTTGTTAAATTTCTAGTAACATGGCGTGTGCAAAGGTCGGTGTTTAACTTTTGTAACAATCCGTTTCAGTCGTTCAGATTCCAATGAAGATTAGATTTGAATCGAGATGAGAAGTTCAAAATAGAAGGCACTCGAAAGTTTCGCTCTTCAAATCGTTATTGTCTGACATTGAACACGAATATCTAAAGATACAAATATTAAATTAGATCGAAAAAATTGTTGCAATCTAGAAATAGCGAATATGATCAGATGTATAGAGTGCCGCAATACTTTGTATTTTTTGGAAACTCAAAAAACCGGAAACTGAAAAAACTATAATGATGATAGTCTTTTTTCAACAAACAGGAAAATCGTAAACAAATTATGCATTCGGAGACTCATTCTATTTAATTGCTTATGACTTTAGTATTTTCATATGAATTGTACAAGTTTATCGGGGTTATCTACAATTCGCTATTGCAAACGATTAGTATG
>JAOXNN020000064.1:994243-1007918 GCA_028571205.2 Hydropsyche betteni | reverse complement strand
AGCAAAAAGGAGGACTTACAGTAGGTAAGGGAGGACGGGAGGACAAAACATGGAAAAGGAGGACATGTCCTCCTTTTCGATACCATCTGGCAACCCTACACACAAGCCAGCCGGTTACACAATCTGCTATTCGGTTTGCGCAATCTGATATTAATGACGGAATCGTTTAGAATAATTGATAAGGACTTTCGATCTTTGTGATTTGATGTTGCGAGATTTGTACGAATGAAAATTAAAAAAAATATATGATAAAGGTGAACCAGAGCGTATTTAAGTTGGCGCCCTGAAAAACATTCATGCAAATCTAGTTATTTAATGCAGGGGTTCTTAAACTGGGTTCACATGGCCCCCTATAGAGACCCAGAGCCTCTCATAGGAGGAATGAACCGAAATTCTATATTTGGGAAGGAATGGTCAGGTTTTTTTTTTAATTTAGTGCACGGTCATCGGCCAGAAATTAGTTTGAGACAATATTTTGCTAATAATGAATTTAAACAATAATAATTTTGACCGCCTGCTATTACGCACAGAAGTTTTTTGGTTATCGAAGAGTAATTGTCTTAAGCATATTGTTTTACTTTGGAACAGTATAGTGTCCTTTATGAATGGCAAGAAAAAAGGGAAGAAAATGGTTTATGCAAAATGTGGTATATTTTATTTAACAGATATATTCGAAAACATTGCAAGAAAAATTGTGTAATCTAATAGCATAAATTATTAGAGAAAATTAAGTTTCAGTAAATTTTTACAAATCAATTTTTCACTTTAAATTCGATAAGAATGAAAAAAACTCATGAATGGCTAGATCTAAATGTAGATATTGTAAGTTTCCCATTTTTCTTTAGTACAATTTAATTATTTTGTATCTAAATTAAAGAGAATTTGCATCAGTTTAAATGCGTAAATTATAAAAAAACGTGAGTCAATTATGAATATAAACTTTAATAAAATTTTAATATACATAATTAGAACAATTATAATATACATTTTCAATATGGGATCAACAATGTATCAAAAAATAATATAGTTTAATGTAAATTGTAAAAAATATTTTACAATGACAAACCAATTATAAAAATGAAAACAACTGAAATAATAATGACAGTGTTTCTCATTAATAATATCTAATAGTTGATTGCATGGTTTTGGTTTTAGTAATAAGATAAATTGAAATATTTTAAAAGGTAATATCAAAATATTAAAAAAAAACCCAATTTCATTAAATTTCTTAATTTTTAGGGTAGGAACTTTGGAAGTCATCAGGAATTTCATCTTTCCAATATACCCAAATTGTGACATAAAAAGGTATACAATGTCTTAGCAATGTTATGATATGGTGCATATCTAAGTTATCTGATGCGAAGCCTTGAATGCCGATATTGTTATATTTATCACTTTTAAGAATAGGTCGTAATGCCGTCAAGCAATTTTCCAACTCGGGAAATATAATTTTATTATTATCTTTACAAATAAGACCATAAACGCATTCATCAACAGTTTCGGACAATATCTTTACAGCACTGCCCATATTTTTTTTCATTGATTTAAATTCTCTGAGAAAAGGTCTTTGCCTGTCAATTAATTTCATTTCTATTGTTTCATAACCATCGGTGCCTGAAAGATATAATAAAGCTGTATCTTTTTCTCTTCCTAGTTCTGATATTATATGTCTTAGACGTGGAGCAGTTCTTTTCCGATTTACATTTGTATTCGATGACTAAAAAAACAACAATTAAGATTATCAATCATGACAATTTTTTCAGCTAAAATAAATAAATGGTATAACTTTTCTATAAGTAACAGTGGTTTAATGACACCAAATTATATGATGATTTCTAAAATTTGAAAAAAAATGATGTCGCATTTTCTCAAATGTAAAATTCAACATTTTTTTTAATATTTGATAAAACAATACATATTTTTCATAATATTTAGAGCCATATAAGACACTGTTATTGTAAGAAATACACAATGAAATAAAATTGAAAAATTACCCCATCATATTGATATATTGTGATTTCAATATCAATGTAGCAAAACGTTTCTTTAATTGCTTCCAAGACTTCACCCCAATCCAATCTACCCAGTCCGCAACCGATCATAGGCATGGCTAGTTCCTTCACCTCATGTTCTTTTACATGTTCTGCCATTTTCATCAGTGAACTTTTCAAAGTTACCATAGTAGGTTTATTTTTACTTAGTTTATTAGTTGTCAAGTAATAAATAAAACGATTATTGACTGGTAGCACAGCTACTCCTCCAGTTTTCACTCCAAGACTTGCGAGATACCCAGTTTTCTTAAATCTATCCCTATTTTGAGAAAAAAAATAATTATAAACATGTAAATTTCTAATTTATACTGAATTATTTCAAAATTTATCAAATTAAGGTTATAAAATTTAGAAGAATTAAATGCAACCTTAAATTACCTAAATTCAACAGCAATACCAGCTCCCATTTGCAAATCCTCGGCAACACAGTGCGCTAACGAAGATGTATCAGGCGCATCAAACAAATTACCTTTTACATTATTTATACGCAATAGTATACGATTTTGTTTATTGTTTTTGGATTTGTAATCTTTTTTATGATAATCGTATTTTTCAGATACATCATAACTTACATTTTCCAAAAACTCTCCCGTAGACTTTCGTTTTTGAGATTTTCCAGATGAGTACTCCTCATCAGAATCGGGACTTTTTACTTTTGCATTTCTTTCTGTGGTAATAGTTTCGTCATTATTGATCTGGTTAAATTTATCTTTTCGTGGTGGTTTTGAATCCTTAGTTTCTGTTTTACAAGAATTTTCAGGTTCTGAAATTATTTTTTTACCAAAGTGATCAACAGATGGAATTTGTGAATCAATATGATCACGATTCGATTCTTTTTTCTCTACGCGTTCTGGAGATTTTTGTTTTGAGGATTTTGAATCTTCTTTCTTTTTTTCTTGAGCATTATCAACATCTAATTTATTACCAAAAGAATCAATACGTGAACTTTGTAAGACTTCATAGGCAGATCTTTTTGATTTTTTCCCCATAATGGCAGACCTACAAAAATACATCATAAACAATACATTAGTTAATTTTTTGGATAGGTAGTGTATTTGACACACTAGCATCACTAATTATTGATCGAATTAATTAATTTAAAAAAATTGATGTATAAAAAATAAAAAAATGTATATAAATATTCAATCACGCTGTTTTGAACACAGGCTATGAAATAAGGAAATCAGTCCTTTGCAATTGTTTTGATAAAATTTAGACGTTGAGTTTCCAGTAGATGTAAATGCTATTATTAAAGATTTATTGTGAATTTTTGATTACATATAAAAATTCACTAGGACGTTTTCCGTTTGATCGGCAGCCTCGATCGTCTCGGTATTTATAATTTTTTAAACAAAAGATTGTGAGAAGGAGTAATTGGAAATAAAGTTCTTGGAAGCTTCGTTTTTCAAATCTGAACGAAAACACAGGCTATGCGATTCTTATGAATTTAATATGCATCGAAAGCTGGTTGATTGCTTAAGCATGAATTGTTAATCAAAAGATTGAAAATTCTTGGAAGCTTCGTTTCGCAAATTTGAAGAAAAGTACTGGCTTTGGATTTCTCATGACTGAATACGCATTGTTTTTTTACACACATATTAAGTTGTAAAATGCCGATTATGCTATTAAAATAATTTCAAAGTAAGCTCAATTTTTCAATACGTAAGAATTTCAAAGTAAATTCCTACGTATTGAATATACATTGTAGATTTGATGCTTGTCGATTCATGAATCATACTCGGAGCAATGTAAGCTGATTAAAGTTACGTTATCGGGCTAAACCCATAACTCGCGTCCAAAGTGCAGTATTACCCTATTTACATTTCCATTTCGTAAACAATCAAGAGAAAAAAAATATATTGATATTCCATTTTGTTTGTTAGGCTCATTGCACCATTGCTATAATAAAAGTTTTCGAAAAACTTACTAACTCACCCTGAAATGAAATTCCCACCGGATTTCCCGTATAATGCACGAGAACCCAAAGTTCGGGAACACAACCGACCGAACATATAGAAGTTCTCACGTCCGAAACGTATACAAACGCAACGATGACGACATACCGATTAGGTTATCGCGATTGATATCCGCTGAGAGTTGTGGCCCCTGTCCGATCCTTACGTTTTATTTCGATACTCACCAACTTTCGATCCGCGGAAGACTTCCAATCGAAGACGATTGAAGGAATCAGACGACGAGGAGCTGTCCACAAGGAGAAACGACTTCTGCAGCTTCCACTCGAGATGACTGTTCCCTAGTGCGGGTAAACGTCACCGATGCACTTTTCGCCGGTGATTGGATGTTTGCGTAAATGACACTAGCGCACGCGACGTTGGCGCACTCCGAAAGGGAGACACGCGATTTGTTTTGAGGCAATCGGAGGGTTACATATTGGTTGAACGATTAAATTAACACTTTTTAATTTATATCAATTTTAATCATTCCATTTTTGAAATTTTTCGTGGATTGTGTTTTATCCTTGGTGCGTAGTACCTATCGTGTACGGTAGTGTAATTTGCGCAAACGTCTGATAAGTCGTAAACTTGAAACTCGATATGGTTAAAAACTGGGTAATTCTGCATTTGGGTGCGTAAATTTTTCGTTAAATTTGTATTTCAACGAATAAAAATGAATTGTCGATGCTCACAATTGAATTTCTTAATGTAATTTGTGCATTGTGCATAAATTAGGATATTTGACTAATTTCACACCTAGTTTCTACTCGTAGTATTCTAGGGAAGTTACCAGACACGGCCTATTGGGCGAAAGTTCTTTGGGCGAAAAATAACCTGGCGAAACTTCTTGATAGAATCCAACTGGAATACAATCAACTTGGGAAAAAGCCACCTTGGCGAAAATATAAACCAGGTCCCGGCAACCTTTTTTGGCTGTGGGTCAGAAAAAACCAAAATTTGACTCTTATGAAGTGTTTTGGGTCAGTAGATATATTTTGAAACAGTTTTTAGTGGATAATAATATAAATTTTATTGAGAAAATAATTAATAATCAATAATAATTGATCTAATGGGTCACTAAGTGATCCGCGGCCATAGGTTGCCGAGACCTGATATAAACCGTACAACACGTAAATCCGAAACTCGTATCATTTCAATATGGTCAGTTAAAAACTGAAAAATATATCTTCCGAAATACGTTAAGAATCTCAGTAAATAATTTGCGCATCTAAAATACAAGATTACCAATAAATGATAAAATTATAAATATTGACCAATCAGACGCCGAGCGCGCTTCAAAGCGCAAGCTATTTTTTTTTTTCACTAACTAAAAGTGCGAATTTCCCTTTTATTTCAATCAGCGATAATCAAACGACACATCTCATTACCAAAATTCGAACCATTCAACGAATCAAACCACTTTAGCACAATGGCGTAGCGAGGGGGGGGGTATTCGCCCCGGGCTCCGGTTTCAAGGGGGCGCCAAATCGGTCAATCAATAATTGTTGATTTTAAATGCATTTATTTGACAACAATCGCAAAGACCTTTGCAGAGATGCTGTTGAAATACTGCAAAGATGATTAGGTATATGTTTCTTTTGGAGACTGTGCAAAAAGAGTGACCGGGGAGCAAATTAGAGTGTTTCGTCTTGAGCGCTAAATATCCTCGCCACGCCACTGCTTCAGCACTATAGAAAATTTCCTCCGAACGCGTCACACCCGAACGATTAATAAACAAACACTTTTCCGTTGGTACGCCGACAGCGTTGGCAGCCCTGCGCGTGCAAGCATTCAGGTTCGGGAGCGGTCTCGGCGCCGTTCGTCAGCTGTTCGCCGCTTGTTTGTGCCCGGAAATATCGCGCGTCGTCCCGCGAACCGTTCCCCGAGTCGATCCTCTCTAGCCCGAAGATGCCGGCGAAACAGCGCAAGATCGCCATGATGGGCTACCGGTCGGTCGGTGGGTATTCCCGTGCTATAACTCGTCCCTCTATCAATCGCCGCTTCTGTACTTCGTCGACGAATGGCGTTTCTTTCGGAACATTGAAAAAAAAATCATACCCATTTCGTCATTTTGTTCCGCTTTCGACTGTTTTTCGTTTTATTATTTGCGCTTCGACAACAATACTAAGTTTGACGTTCTCGGTAACGTGGCCTCAAGTCGAGTTTTCCGATACGATTTCGACGTTGGGTTCGGAGTATTTTGAACTTGTTTTTCGATGGGTGGTCGGTTCGATTTTTGTGCGACGTATGTTGCATATTATTAGAATTTCGATGTAAGTTGCGTTTTTGTCGTTGTGTCCATTTATTGCGCCTCAAGAAGGCAATTTTTTATCACGAACGTTTTCTGATTGTATTTGTACAATTTATATTGCGTTTATTACGGAGCGAGGTCTATTCGAATGCTATCGCAAGTATGAGCGTTCTTGCGCAATTAAAAAGAAACGTTTCAAAAGCTTGAACGTTGAAAATCATCCCTTTCCTCAAATTTGTCCACTGACCGTGTCACTCGTAGCTTAACTTTAATAGGAAACGGTGCGTTCGACGAGGTTAATTGTGTTGATGTTTGAATCGTTTATTTAATAAGTTATATGCTGTAATTAATTATTGTTAAACATATGCAGCAATCGATAGCTTTATAAATATTCTGTTATTTATAAAATTTAGTAGTCTTCTAATAAATTTCATGTACGTGTTAAAATAAATTTGATATATCGATGCATTAAAATGCTATGTTTATTTTCTAGGAAAATCATCACTGATTATACAATTTGTAGAAGGCCAATTTGTAGATTCTTATGATCCAACCATAGAAAATAGTAAGTGAAACTTTTTTATCTTGAACTTATTATCAGTATGTTACTGTTGTTTTGACAAACGTTAAATTTTTAGCCTTCACAAAGACCATTAGACTTAATTCTACAGACTATGAAGTTAAGTTAGTCGATACTGCTGGTCAAGATGAATACAGCATCTTCCCTGCTCAATATAGTATGGATTTCCATGGATACGTTCTTGTATATTCTATCACTTCCAGTAAAAGTTTTCAAATAGTACAAATTATATACGATAAACTTTTGGACATTGTTGGAAAAGTTCAGTGAGTGCAAAGATAAAATTGATTTTTTTAATCAAAATATTTATTCTTCCTCATTATAATTGTTTGTGAATTTTCAGTGTACCCATTGTTCTTGTCGGAAACAAAACAGATTTGCACACAGAACGTAAAATAAGCACAGAAGAAGGTAAAAGACTCGCAGAAAAATGGAAGGCATCGTTTGTCGAAACTAGTGCAAAACAAAACGAGGTAAAAAATCACTTGTGTTTTTTTCATATACTTATAATAATGAAACCCCATCTTATCATATCTGTTTATAAATGGGAATTTTTTTGTGTATTAGTCTGTTTCAGATGTTTTCGACGAAATGTTGTTAGAGATCGAAAGAGCAGATGGAAATATACAAGAAAAAAATGGGTGTGTATTGTGTTGAAAAATTGTACTCTGAATTCAAATATTAAAATAATTAGACGATGTGACGAGCTATCATGAATTTGTGAAAAATGTACAGTGCTTCATTATATAGATAGATATAAGCAATAATCACTTTACAGTGTGGTTTGTTTGTGTGAAGTGATAACAGAAAAAAAATGTATATATTTTCTTTACCACAGTAACTTTTATCATTATTTAAAAAAAAATTATTTTATCTTTCAATTTTTAAGTGTATATATAGTTACATAAGACAGATTTAAATCAGTATATCGGCTTCGATTATTTAAAAATCTTAGTTTTTATGTACTGTGTATTTTAATATATTTTTGACAAGATTTTTTTAAATGTGCCACTTACACTGTTATTATTTTGTAATTTATTTATCAAAAATTAAAACAAGAAAATCAATTTAGAAATTTACGTACATCGATCGTTGACTACTGTAATTTTTATAATAGCTTCTGTTTTGATGTGCACAGAAAGATAGAGAAGGTGACTGATAGGGTCAAGCAGCGAGGTCTTTAGTGTGAGTTTTTTACAGCTGGTTCTTATATATAAAAATAATGACTTATTTTCAAATGTGACGTAGAATTTCAAGGTTCATATTTAACGATAAATAATCAAATATTAATTCAACTTTATTTTTGAGTGGCATCTACTTTGTTTAAGATTATCTTAACTTTAAAAATTTTCCACTAAGATTTAGTATTAGATCGATCTTGTGTTCAGACTAACAAATCTGTTTCGTACTAGGTCTTATGCCCTTTTAATGCATACTTTCAATGTAAATTTTAAGTTTTCTTCACTCCGAGATTGATCAAAAGCAATTTGTGATAATTGCCTTTGGAATATACGCGTTGGTTTCCATTTTTGTAATATGATTATTTTTAAGATAACATGCCTACTTATGTATAAATTTTTTGAATAATGAGTTTTTTATTTTAACGATGTGGAGATTTGTTGTTTCATTCACCTATGTTCCTCCCGATCCCCGACTAATTATAACGACCAGACATTTGCACAAATGACACTGACACACTGACAGTAGCATGCACTACACGTTTTAGTACAATTGGAGGACCACATGATGGTTAATTAATGTTTTATAATTTACTTTTATTTTAATTTTAGTCACAATTTAGAATTTTTTCACAAATTGTGTGTACCAGTATTGTATGTGATAGTGTCGTTTGTGCAAATGTCTGAAAAACACCAATAATAAATATATAGACAATAGTCGCCAAATAAACTTTTTAGAGTGATTGTGCAGAGAGTTTTATTTGGATCTGTCAGTTTGACACTGACTCATCTGTCAGAAACGAACGAATTCTCGCGATGTCTTTCCCGGAATGTCCGGCTAGTCTGCGCCCCATTCAACACTATCTAAAGACGGCTGCTGAGCACGAAGGTCGCGATGCATGCGTTGTCTACTGGTGCAGGGTCTACGCCCTGCAGCTCGCCCTCCGTCTCCAAACTAAGAAGGCCCCCGAAGAAACTGCGCTGTTACTAGGTTAATTAGTTATTATATTGGTTAGGCAAAAAAATGGGTTGAGGTGTTTCCAGAGATCGATAAAACGCTGTATGCTAGGGTATCTCCCAGAAAGATCATAAGAGGAATGAATGGGTGTGTACAATGACTAAAATCATGGATGTGTTAGGGCGGGTCCATCGAATGGTCGCTGAACAAGGTAAATCCTATACGAGTACCCAAGAAGTGTTAAGCGTACACGAAAAAAGCTGCGTAGTAGATAGGTAGATGAAATATGTAAAATTTGAGGTGTTGAATGAATGAGAGTGGCTCAGGATAGAAGCAAATGAAAAGGCCTTTGTCCAGCAGTTGAATGGGTTACTTATCATAATTATGATGATGTTTAATTAGTCATTATATTCGTTCGGACTGGGCCCAGTTAGATTACTCTTTGTGTTTTTCAGCTCTGATGGATTGGTTGGAGAAGGAAAAGAAAAATTTGCAAGATAATGAAACTGTTACAAACGAAGTAGCCGCTCAAGCGCACTTGGAGAACTATGCGCTCAAATTGTTTTTGTATGCTGATAAACAAGACAGGGAAGGAAACTATGGAAAGTGAGGAATTGTTTGTAATTCATTATTGAAACAAAATTTTCATGTTTCCATGTTTGATTTGTTTTTTTTTTTTTAAGAAATGTAGTTAAAGCTTTTTATACTAGTGGTATGGTATACGATGTGTTGCAAACGTTTGGGGAGTTGACCGATGAAGTGGTCCAAAACAGAAAATATGCAAAGTGGAAAGCGGCTTACATACACAATTGTCTGAAAAACGGCGAAGTTCCAGTGCCAGGTAATATTATTAAATTTATTCCAATTTTTTCATTTGAGTTGAAAAAAATTAAAACTATTTTCTCTGCAGGGCCCTTACCTGAAGAAAACGAGGATATGCCTTCTGCTTCTGGTGATGAACCAGTTGCACCGACTCCAAATACTCTTTTTGATCCTCCTGCAGACTCAAATGATCCAGCAAATTCTGGCAACGATGCAAGTGCATCAAACTTTATTGCTCCTCCTGTTGTTAATATTTTGCCTTCAGTACCACACACCCCTGATCCAAATCCTGGAGGCTTCCACGCATATGTTCCAGCAGCTTATGGGACTTCAGTAAACAGTACTTCTGGGCCTGTTTCTTTAACTCCCGATCAAATGGCAAAAGCTCAAAAATACTGCAAATGGGCAGGTAGTGCTTTAAATTATGATGATATAAATACTGCAATATCTAATTTGACAAATGCCCTTCAATTATTGCAAACTGGACATGATCCCGCATAAACTGAAATTTGATATTGATGCATGCATGATATGCAATCATTGCCTTAATGTCCATAAAATTATAACATTATTGTTTCAGTCTTCTGATATAGTTTTTAATTTGAAATATATATTAAATTTAAGTTTATGTAAGCTTTGCACTTTTTAAACACAGTATTGTAAGAAATTACCATCTTAAAATTTTGCTTTATATTCACGTTTAAAATTTAAAATTAAGGCTTGTATAGAATTACACAATGTGAAATATATATTTTTCTTTTAAATTGATAATAAATATTTATTAATAATTGATATTTCATTGCATTTGTTTAAGTGAAAAAATATTTTAGTATAAAAATAACACATTTCTTTTGTATTTTTTTATTTATAAATGTATTTTCAAGAGTATCACATTCACATGTTCAATACATTTATTTGAGCAATATCAATTTGATTATTTTACAAATAATAAATACTATTAGTTTAAGGGAAATAACTATAAGCATAAATATTTATCAACTTATTAACAAAGAATTTGCCTATGAATTTTGCAGCCATTTTCATACATTTAAAAATACACTATTTATTTATCAAATATATAAAAATGGTTGTGAAATAAAATTCGTATTTCACATATTATAAATTTGAAATTAAAAAAAAAAACAACCAAGTTTTATCTAGAATTTAATCGAAATGCCATGTTCCTATGGAAGCTTATTTGAAATAATTTGAAGCTCATTGAAGTGAAAGAAATATTTTTGGTAAAATTATAGTTAGAAATTGTTTATATGAAAAATATTCTGAAAAAAGATAGGTTTAGTTTTTCTATCAAATTAGCTTGAAATTTTCTTAATCATCAATTAAAAAAAATGTGTGCTTTGATATTGATAGTTCTGATATTATTTGAAATTAAATTTAATATGTTGATAAATGTGGAAGGGTTGGATAGTGATAGAGTAAACTTAAGAGTGAGCCTTCGAAATAATATAGCAAATTGAATTTGAAAAATTTAATTTAAAATGTTTATACTGATGTTTTAATTGTCCTGGAAATTCAAATTGTGTTAAAATATCTTGGAAAAAAGACGTAGATTTACCATCAAAGAAATAAAGGCTCATACATCAAATGATAGGTTACAAAATTATTGCAGCATTCTGGAATGTATGCATTAATTAAACTGGAGGGAACTGTTGATTCACAAATACATAGAGTTTATAGCAAAATTAACTATTTTGGTGCCGAAAACATGAAATTTTTATGAGAAAAAAGTTTTACAGTGCTCCTCTGCACTTAAACAATTAAAAGAATACTAAATTATGTAAAATAATGTTGTTTTTTTTTAATTATAGTTTCATCAAATAAAATGTGCAAATATTTAGTTAATGTGTAATAATTACAGCTTAGCAACATTTTTGAAAATCTTTGAATTTCTTTATTCAACATGAAAAGTAAAATAAAATCATTATTATTTAGCTACAAATTTGTGAAATATTTAAAAAAAATCTAAATTCTCCTACGAACCATATTTATTGCTAAAGAATAATGCATTTACATTCTTATTCAAGTACATATACTATTTCGGAATTACTGCTAAGTTACCACGAGGACACTTAATAGCACATTTTAGCACTAAATAGAAATTTTGAGCATAGGATTTGAAATTCATCGATACACAAAACATAATATATTCATTTTTGTAACTCCTATGAAAATTGCTCATATTGGCAGTGATATTGCAAAATCCTGCAATGGTTATTGCAGATGATAGTTTATAAATCTCGAGGCGTAAAAATATCGAAAGTAAATTTCTCGATTGACGACGATTTCATTAGAAATATTACTACCGAAAAAGACAAGTCTTCACAATACAACCCACAAACATATTAAATGATTTTCGAATGAACGATTTGTTTATAACATTATTTCATGATACTCTTGAGAGTATTTGTGTAATTTGCACAATTATCACCGTTCATAATCAGTTTTATCTGAAAAACAGATGTGTTTGTTCGAATAACTGTTAAATATTTCACAATTTAGTCTTGTTTAATTCCATTTGCGGTGGCCGTTGCTATCCCATTCACCTCCAACTCCCTTCGGTTGATTTGATACCTACAAAAATATTTACAATGCTACAAATATTTTTACAAAACATTAATTTCAATATGCAATGTACATTTCGCATCAGTGAATAATTTGAGCATCATCAAGCTTGCCACATAATGATGAAAAAAATATAGCATTATGTTTCATATTACGTTTCGCTTTATTATTAAGGTGTTAGTGAATTAGTTTATGTTTTTAAATGTACCTAAATGTTAAGAAATTTAATGAATAATTGCAAATTAAAAAACTTGTGCAGAAATAAATCAGTGCATAAATCAAAACTAATATATTTCTCATACTTTTTTCAATATTTTTCATTAAATTTTATTTATACAATATTGAAGTGTTACATTTCAATAAATAATAAAATGGATCTAAACTCATTTAGATTAAAATTTCCCAGCAAGTTTTATAATTCATTGAAAGAAAAGGTATTATTTTTCATGATCATCAACGTGAATTTTGTAGTGCGCAATGTTAATCGAGGCAATTGTTAGATATACATATAGGCAATATTGTCCTGTAATACAATATGTTGTGTGATCAAATAACGCATACAAATTATTGTTATGTTCTGATGTACGAATGCATTTACATTCAAACTAAAGCGTCCAACCAAATGTGAAGAAGCGTTTTTGTTTGTTTTGTTTTTTTGATAGTCGCAGCTCACATCTAATAATCGAGTAAGCAAAGAATAAGAACGAATGCAGCATTTCCTTATTATATGAGCAGACCTGTGTCTGAAGTGGTTTCCAACTACTGTTGTCTGCGCTCGAAAACTTGAGTGAATCGGCAAATAGTTGATTCAAATTTTTCATCACATGCAAGATCAATTTATAATCCGTACTGATGAATCAAAATATCGTTTTATTCACAATCATTGTATAACATATCATATCTTAAATCTATTTGATTTTGACTTTTACTTTAATTTATTTTTTTATATAACAATTTGAGATAACTTTTATGGAATTTTCGAAAAATAATATTCGCATACATAATATTTATTAGCACCATCTATGTATCATAGTATTTTCAACATACCCATTTTTAATTCTTCCACTTAAAGTTACCTTTATGTGCGAGTTTATCATTTCGATTTATCGATAAAATTTCAATACATATTGATATAAGTGTTTTATGCAAATGTTTGTTAATGAAAATAGACGTCACATTTTTCAGTATTGTTAAAACATTAAGTACACGTACTAGGAATATTTTTATGATCATTTCATTTAAAATAAAAACAAATCATATTTACCAAACGACTAGTCTTCCACTTAACATGAAGAAA
>JAOXNN020000064.1:976453-993029 GCA_028571205.2 Hydropsyche betteni | reverse complement strand
TTTTTATGATCATTTCATTTAAAATAAAAACAAATCATATTTACCAAACGACTAGTCTTCCACTTAACATGAAGAAAAAGACAAGTGCTGGAGCAGATCTGTCGAAAGGATCCCCAACCATGTAGTGCGAATATGCCGCCAGCACCATAAGGCATAATAATCCTATGTTAGCTCCATTTTTTACTTTATCTGAAATCAAATATTTTAATGTATTCGTATAATATTCGAATTTAAATTCAATAAAATACTGAAATCCTTACGATTAGGTACAGCAGCCATCGCTAAACCGAAAATAATCTCCAATGAACCTACGACTCTTCGATACCATTTCGAAGGTACTTTAAAATCTAAGGCTTCCGTTAAAGGAAAAACTTTGGCATATTTCACATATTCCTTTCTCTGAAACAAAAATAAAAATAAATGCAATGGTTAATTAATGTTTATTAGAATCTGTTTAAATTTCCAGTAATTTTTTTTTTCAAATTTTCGAAACAAAAAAATCATTTGATTCGATCAGTTTAAGCAAAAAAATCGAGCGAAACGAGCAGAATTTTAACACATCTTTCGGCTTAATAACAAAGTTAACATTGAAAACGGAAATAGAAAATGTGTAAAGGTATAAACGTCCAAATCTTGACCTATATATTAAATATGTAAAAAGCGTTTTTCACATTTGGTCGTGGACGAGCTTAAAAGCATTCCTCCATCGGTGTAAAGATATCATTGCTCAACAAAACCGAAACGCATCTCATAGGCTTTCTTGCCAAGGTAAAATTAGCATTTAGTTAAAGTTCAATGTCAACACGTGTACGGCAAATTTCTGGATGTGGACGAAAACGCTGGACAAAAATATCTGACATTTCGAAAATACGTTTCGGACAACTCGGTTAACTTGTTGCGGTACAGTTTTCATTTCCCATTACGTGAATTATATAAATCATTTATTTAGTGAATAAGATTTTTTTCAACTTCAATGCATAAAATTTATATTAGGAATGATCAAAATAGATTTTAAAAGAAATACATGAATGATGAAGATTCGACAAGATGTCTGTACATAAATTGGACATGTGTAATCTAGAAAAAAAAAAAGTTTACATCTAATAATGAATGACGAGCTTCGATGAAACATTAATAGAATCTTTTCGATGAAACATTAATAGAAATCTTTCGATGAATCATAAAACCAACATAAGTTGAAAAGACTACATGAAAATCGTTTTGACCGCATCCGGAACATAAACCCCCATTCAGGAATCGTAAAATTGGGCCTGTTCAAAAATTAAACGACATCACGTCGAATGGACATGAAAAATGCACTGCACAGGATCGGGATAATCAAAGTTTCATTCAAGAGAAAGTGGTTGGATCGTTTATCAAGTGAAATGTTTGTGAACCAGCGAAGTAGAGAATTGCGGGTCCCACGCGAGGCTACCGGCCAAATAACAAAAATAGACCCTCAGGCGCGAGCCCCATTTTGTAATTCAAAAATTTTCATCTATCCATAAACACTTTTGTCTCGGCGGATAAGTTATGTCATTTCGAGCGTATTTATTGTCGCAGTTCAGGGACATTTGTGTGATTGTTTTTCGGCAAAATTTTTCATGTTTAACAAATTGGAGTCGTTTCAACGTTTGGGTTTACAATTGATTTCTTCATAAAAATTGTTGATAATTTTGTTATGAAATATTGGAATTTATCGCATTTTTACGTTTCGTATCTAAAACATTCGGATTTACAATATTTCTTCGGCGATTGTCGCGGTTTCGTTTATAAATAAATAAACGCCTGTTCTGAGTTTGAATAACACGTGTTATGTTTTTAAAAAAATAAATAGCATTTTTCAAAAATTTGGCAAAACGTATCGACGCTTTCGAAAAAATAAATAAACTTTGTACGCATTTATCAAAACGTCTAATGGTCTTGTCACGAGGGAAAATTGGCATTGGTAATACAACGATCTCATGTTCCGCATCGTCCGTTTAATTGTTTTCTTATTTTCGTCACTAGACATCCCTCGATAACAGTTCGATTCGCATTTTGCCTTTGATGTTTCATTACACCATCGAACGAGCTTACCGATGTTTATTTTCAGCTGAAAAACCGCACGTATTAAACGGAAACACAACAGAACCGAAATGACACTTGACGCGTTCGAATTAATCACAATCTATTTGCGTTTGGCGAATCTGGGATTTGCACAAGATTAAACCGAGCTTTGAGCTTTCCATTTTCGCTCAATAATACGATCGAACGTTCCGTTCTACAATAGTGATAAAAGTTCAAAGTTTTCACGTTCAACTGTCACATTTGGAAAATGTTAACACTGGATATTGTAGGGCACTGGCGCCGATCGATGGGGAACGGAGGATGTCTCACCAGATCCTTGTGCAGCTCTTTGGATATCGTCGGCGATATTTTCGTCGTGCCGACGAATATGAAGAATATTCCTAGCAGGATGGAGAGGCTTTTCAGCACGACGGACGCCATCGTCTCGAGGTTTTCGCCGGAGTTTTGTGGATTTTTTTTCAGCGGAGCGCGCGGTGCGTGCTACCGCGGCGCCTATCGACCGCCAACGCGAGAAGGGGAGAAAAGCCGGAAAATGTAGCGCGGCGTGGCCATAACGTGGCTTTTGCCGTTTCGTTGTTTTTCCGGCTTTGTGCAGGAAAATTTGGGTGATTTGTTATGAAATTTTCGTAAATTGTGATGGTTTTATTGAAATAATTAAAATCAATTTTCTTGGAAATGTTTTGGAAGTCATGGTTATGTTACTTACCTAACTTTTAAAATTTAATTTATTCTTTCTTGAATTATAAAAATAATTTAATTTTAATTCGTTTATATAAGCTTACCTATTTTCTGATTATAAATTTGAGTGTTTTTGTTCAAAAATTGGTGAAAATATGCTCCTCGAATATTTAAAAACATATCTTGATATTTTTTCAACTGAAAAATGATCGATTATGTCAGTTAACTTACCTTTTTACTTGAAACATAGCTGTCCTAAATAGCAGGAACGAATATATTAACTAAAAGATTAAATCATTCATTGGAAATTTGAAAACCAATTTTTTTTATTTGAAAAAATCTTTTGGTTTTTTTATAACGTTCCCCCCTATAATGTTTGCGGCGTCCCCCGTATAACGTATTTTTTTTAAATGAAAATTTAAAAATTAAAAATTTGTTTCAAGTGCATTTGAAACAAACAATTAACAAGTAAAAATTAAAAAAAAAGAAAATGTTTCGTTTATTGATTTCCATAAGTTCCCTTCTTATAACGTCGAACCTATCTCGATGTTATAGGGGGATTTACTGTATTTTTTTAGGTCATCATCATTATCATCTTTTATGGCAATAAAGTCTATTGGAAAATAAAATATACTAAAGCATTAGATGTTTGTATATTTTTAAATTCAGCAAGACGTCGTCGTCCACCTAACCGCTCGCTGTCCGGAAGCTACTTTGGAGGCATTCAAATATAGGTTTAAATTCGAATTCTATAAAGCGCAAAATCGTATCTCTGGATGGAGTGGTTCGTGTGCAGATCGCGCAGCAGATGGGCGACAACCCTTAAACAATTGATTTGCCAATTTATCAGTAAACTCATAGATAAGATTGGCATAATTAAATGAAAATTTGAAATTACATCGCTTCGGTATATATTACGAAACTGAAAATGTATTTTCATGTATTCCCAGAAGTTTGTCTAACATAAACGACACTACGACAACGAGTGTATAACACAAATCACTAAATTTTTTGAATAAGTATGATTAAAATAAATTATAAAAGCATCCATTGGGTCATTTAATCATCGTGTCGTCCTCCAAGTGTCCTAAAACATATCGTGCATTTTATTGTCGGTGTGATCTAGTGTCGTTTAGGCAAACGTCTGGTTGCCATTTTTATGATTAGAAATAGCTCTATTCAGACCTATTGAGATGACATTTTAGAATTTGAGGTTGGGTGTTGATCTGTCAAAATGCTTTTTTGCGGTTTTGTTAATTCTAACTACTTATTTTTTCCATTTCGAATATATTATGTAACTTATTAGATTGTAAGTAAAAGTTGAAAATGATTTTTATGATATTCGTAATGTCAAGCATGTCATTTTAAGTCTTTAATTTAGATTGTAAAATGGAATTTGATGAAAAAGATTGTTGCGGTACTGGTTGTACTCCATGTATCCTAGATGTGTATGAAAATACCAGTAAATTAAAAGGATTGAAATTATCTGCTAATAACAGATCAAATGCTGCATTTAAAAATGTAATTTCACCGACTAGTTATGCAAAATTTAAAGTCTTGTACGTTGAAAGAGTTTATGACTTTCTTTTACTGACATTTAGTTACATACTAGAAAATGTGAATAGTAAAGAAGAGCAACATGATCTTCAATATAATTCTGGACAATATTTTATAATTAAAGCACCCAGTTCAAATAATGATTCTACTTATTTTTCACGTCCATATACTCCGATAAAATCATCAAAACCGATATTTCTACAAACACCTAATACTCCCGATAATAAGAGTTTAGGAATTTATTTTCAAATTATTATTAAGATATATGAAAATGGACTTATGTCAAATTATTTAAAAAACTTAAAAATAGGAGATGAAACTATTTGGAGAGGGCCATATGGCGATTTCAAGTATGAACCCAACACATTCAAATATATATTGATGATCTGTCAAGGCACAGCCATAGTGCCGATGTTTTCAATAATTAATGAAATCTTGAATAACGAAGAAGACGATTCCCGAATCATGTTGAATTATTGTTGCAAAGATTTAAACAATATTATCTTGAGGAATGAGTTGTACAAGTTTCGATCGTATTGGAATTTTTCTTATGAAATTTATTTATCTAGTGTTTCATATGATAACGAAAGCTTAAAAAAATATTTAAAATATAAAGAGTGTATTAACAATAAAAGACTTGGCGATGTTGATGTAAAAAATTATTTGTTGAATAAAGATAAGGCATGCGTTCTCATAGCAGGTTCTGAAAGATTCATGTTTGATTTTGATAATATTGTACAACAATGTAATGTCGAAAATATATTTTTGTTTACATGAAATCGATTTTTTTTTTTAATTTTACCTTATCAACAGTTTATTTTTCGAATTAATTTCAAATATGCAAAACACGATGCATATTCCATTAAGTAGTGACTCATCGTCTGAACATTCCAAAGATAACTTTTGAAACGTTCACAGCGTTAA
Source organism: Hydropsyche betteni (assembly GCA_028571205.2). Classification (NCBI taxonomy): domain Eukaryota; kingdom Metazoa; phylum Arthropoda; class Insecta; order Trichoptera; family Hydropsychidae; genus Hydropsyche; species Hydropsyche betteni. The sequence goes on along the minus strand of JAOXNN020000064.1, from coordinate 987,800 downwards.
ATTTCAAATCGAAAACTTTTCATAACAAAATACAAATTCTTACAAAAAAAAAAACCGAACATTACGAACGAACATATTCATTTATCAAACGAAAATTGAAACTGATCCGTCGTAAGATAGCAACAACGTAAACAACACAACAACGAAGCTATCTAACGTGCATAGGAAATATTAAAATCACCTTCCCGCCGACCTAAATCATGACTCGACCCGAATTTTAATCATTTAATTTAACCGCCGGCCATCCTGAATACGAAAAGTTCGTTATTTCGAAACGTCCAATGGCGCGCAAGCTTTCCCTTGTTTATCACAGCGAAGGGACGCGCACCGTTCAAAAAGCGACTAGACCAGTGTTTCTCAACCTTATTTGTACCATGCCCCACTTCAGCAATCTGAAAACCTCCACGCCCCCTTTATCAAATTTTGGAAAAAAAATGAATTTCTTCAAATAAAAATACACATATACACAATCTATCAATTACTCAATCAAACTATATCAACATAAAGCTAACAATTTTCTTTATTGCTACATAGATTTTTTCTTTAGTTTAATATTTCTAGAAAAAAAAAAAAATTATATCAAGAGTAAGATCAGACAAAAAAGCGTCACAGACGAAATTTTTCCCCAAATGGTTTTGTCAATGAAACTGTGTTACCATAAAACTATCAATTTAACAATGTAAAAATAATTAATGATTTGCGCATTTCCCCCCAGTGGAGCGTACGCCCCACGTTGGGAAACACTGGACTAGACTTATATGCAATATTTTTTTATTTATAAATAAAACGATTTGAATTTGTATGGATGTTTATAATATATTTTGTGATATTTGGTTATTATTTGAGTCGGTCTGACTACTTTTTGGTCGGCGGCGATGTCAAGAAACTCGAGACGCGTTCCGATGCGGATTTCGCTCGATTTGCCGCCGCCCTTGAATTTTCAATTTATCGAGAGCGGGAGGACGCGCTTTTTATTCCCGTCCCCTTTCTTCGTGTCGTCCATGTTCGGCGCGCCGAAGGCGGTTGGGGCCCCGGGGCCCGCGGTTGTGGCCCCGAAGCCCCCGGTCGGGGGCCCCTCGCCGACAATGGCCGATGCTAAAAAATAAACAATTATCGGCGCGCGCGCCTCCACTTCCACTACGAACGGTCTCCGAGAGCTTATTCTGACATTTCATTCGTTCCAGTTGTCGGTAATCTTTTTTTCTCGGGCGGCGGTCGCGTTTGGGTTTCGGTTCGACGAGTTCGTTCGGGTTGGAAAATGTATGTTTCGGAACGGGCGAGAGCTTCGATGTTTTTGAATGAAAATGAATATTTTGAATTTCGATGAATAATTTATGAAAGGGACAGGCAACCAAAACGGTCGTCTGGGGCCCATTTCAAGTGCAATTTTTTTTTTTTTAAATAAAATCTATAGCTGGTTCTTGATTGAAGGAAATATAATTTGAATCAAGCAATATAAATCTGTAGCTGATCAGTTGTGACTTCAACCGCTTCATATGAATAATTGCAATGAAACAAAAAAGAGTTTGATATTTAGATTTTTACCATGGATCTATAAATATGCATTTCTAACCGATTAGCTCAATCAAGCTAATTAGTCGGTAGTTGTAGTCGGTTAACCCTTTGTGGTCCAGTAGTACCGTGGTGAAACCACCATTTCACCACGTTTTTGCCAGCATTCCAGCGGTTCCAAAGGGTCCATTCCAAAGGGTCCATTCCAAAGGGTCAAAGAAATAATAAAAAATTTCAACGAACGCTAAATGTCTGTTAACGCTAAAATCGAAGTGGTGTCGAAATAGAACTGCTGGCATACTAGAAAAACACAATGAAGTATCGGTTCCGCCACGGCACACTGAGCCAAAAAGGGTTAACCCTTTGCACTTGAGAATTTTCTGAAGTTTCCCGCAACTCTGTGATTTTTTAAGCATTTTTAAAATTATGATTTTTTCAGTAAAAAATAAAAATCAAATGAAAAACTCTTTTTAAAGTTATTTTTTATTAAATTTCGTATTTTTAACATATTTCAATTTTAAAATTAATTAACGTATAGTACTTTTTAAAACAATCTCCTGGATGCAAACTGACCGTTGATTTCAGATATATTTAGGGCTATAGATGTAAAAAACCTTCTTGAGAGTTGAAACAATTAATTTACATAAATATATACAGGAAAAAAGCAAATAAATTTCGTGTTTCGATTGAAATGTATCCTGTCGGAATATGCAAGGTACATCACCTTGACGATTAGCGGATATATTTTTTATTTTACGTCGTATAGTGTTTATTTTTTTCATTATTACAGCAGAGATGATGAAAATCGAATTCTGAGCGTTTAAATTATATTCTTGATCAAATTTTATAAAATATGGAACTATAGTGGTCTATCAAATTTCAAAAAAAAAATGTCGAGTGTGATTCGACACGGAGTTGCGGAGGAACAAACGGTTGTCGAGTCACACTCGACGCGGAGCGGAAAAGGTTAACATTTTGATGAACCAGATGGCAATATTTCTAAATGCACTAATTCCCCAACTAACACTAAATACCGAAATGTTCAGTACTCACAATTAGATTAATATTGAAAAATTTTCGTAACCGAGCACGAAAACGGGAACGTTCAAAAATAGTAATGCAAAACTAAAAGGTTGCCGACACGCGCCGAGATGGTGGCGCCGCCGAGCGGGACGCCGCGGTATCCGGCGTCCGCCATTTGCGCCGCCGGCTCCTCTCCGCCACGCACGTCCAGGTACGACGCCTCAACGGGCGCTCCCACGTCCTGCCGCAAATTGACGAAATCCTCCGGACCCCTTTCGTCCTCTCGCCCCCCGATTCGCCCCCGCAGTCAATTCGCGCCCGCCTCCGTCGTAAATAACGAAGCGCGTGCTGGCCGCCGGCCCGACGGCCCGAAGCGCCTCCGCCCCGAGCCTGCGCCCTTTACCCTCCGCCGAACAATATGTCGCGAAATCGGATCAATTACGCGTCGAAAAATCGTCGATCCCGTTCCGCCATGTTTATTTGTGTCGGCGTCGCCGGCCGGCATCGTCGCTATTTTGCCGCGCTCGTTTTTCGCGAATTCGCTTGTGATTGCGCTTTTTCGGCCGAGGCCCGCGCGGTCGGGGGGCGGCGTCCATTTTCTCGGTCGTTTCCCGCCGAGGAAAGTCGGGTTCGGTGACGTCAGCGTCCCGCCGCGAGAGGCCGTTTCCCGGCCATGGCGGCGGCGTGGCGCGCGCGCTCCCCCCTTTTGGCGGCAATTTCGAATTCGGCGTCGATGGTCACGCGCACTCCGCGAAGCCCCCATGACGCAGCCGTAGTAAGTGCAGCGCGCGTTCGATAAAATGCCGCCGTAAATTCGTGTTTACGCCGCCCCGTCGCCGAATCGGCCACGCTAATTTGTTATTCGGCAATTTCGCGTGGCGGTTTTTTTTTTTTGCTTTATTTTGAGCGTTCGCGAATTTTTTTCTATTGGGAAAACGAATATTTTCGTTTTTTAATTATTAATTTCCTTTCGTGGACGTATCATTTTTTTTAAAGCGAAAACCGATTTTCTTTAATCAACTGAAGTTTGTTATTCAAAACAAATTATTAAAAAAAAAAAACTAATCCCCCCTATAACGTCTGCGGAGTCCTCCCTATAACGTATTTTTTTTAAATGCATTTAAATTCATATATTTTAATTTTTTTCAAATTTATTAGAAAAAAAAAAAGAAAAAATTTCATTTATTGATTTCCTAAATTCCCCCCTATAACATCGAACCTATATTGAATAGGGGGAAATAATGAATATGAGAGCATTCCATAAATTCCAATTTTTTTCTAATTATATATTTTTTGATCTTTCAGAATTCTAATAATTTCATAATAAAATGTCTGATGATGGGGGTGCTGTTGTAGAGAAAAAGGGCAGAGGAAGGCCAAAATCTAATGGAACACAAGCCGCAGTAATTTTTTTAAATGTTTTTTTTTAATTTGTTGTTGTAAAAAAAATTATTTATATTTTTGTATTCGTTTTAGGAGGCTAAAGGTGAAGCCAAAAAGAGAGGTCGCCAACCAACCCCCGCCAAAAAAGAATCCACCAAGTCATCGGACGACGAGCCCTCTGCGGCAAAACGAGGACGAGGCCGTCCCAAAGGATCCAAGAAGAAGGCTGCTAAACCCAAGGTTTCGACCAGACATTGAATAATTTCTTTAATTAATATTAAAATTTTAATCGCTGCGAATTTGAAAATTGATAAAAATTAATATTGTTTCGTTGTAATTTAGGCGTCCGTTGACGGACGAGGTCGTGGACGACCACGCAAAGACGCAGCCCCACCAAAACAGCAAGCTGCGTCGACCGAAGAAGAGCAGGACGATGACGAAGAAGAAGACGCATCTGACCAGTAGGGCCATCGCCATAAACTTTTGGACTTTCTATCTGCCGCACCTGTGTTTATAACCGTTTTTGTTACTTCGAGTGAATGCAGCACAGAGAGTGAAAGTACTCGTGGGTCGATTCTTTGTGAACATACTGCATTTACGATTTTGATAAAGAATATTTCCCATAAGTGCATTGAGAATTATTCGTAATAGTTTTTTCTCCATACATATCTACTGTGAGTGTAAACAATACTGATTTTGAGTTTTGATATGGACTTATGGAAATTTCATGATCCCTTTGATGTGCGATTGAATCCAGTTTACTTTTTATTCTTTGGCATAGGAAAACGGTTCAGAAATGTTATATTTTATATGACATTTTTTGAGTTCTTTTATGTTTTCTAGTATTGATATTATTTTTTATTTTGACGTGCGGTCGATAGTAGGTCCACTTTAGGATAATTATACGTAACTATTGATAGATGTGTTTTTGCTAAAGCTAAAAGAGCTATTAAATTCATTTCATTTAATCATGATGATTTCATCACCCATGGTGTTCAGAAGTAAAATCTCACAATTGTCATTCATTATGTACACTATATTTTTTGTATTTTTATTTTTAGACGCTTCCTATGTATTATGTTAAGAAGGTTAATATGACGAAATAAATGCACAAGTAGTATTCCATAGTATTTTCCTAAAGTAGAAATTGGTATTTTACATTTTGACTAGGTTTTTTTTTATTACAAATATAACTTTTTTACCAATATTGAAATTTAACAACTCATCGGCAAGTCTAAGGGGACATTTTTGACTACTTTATAAAAGATTTTTTAGCGATAAGCTGTTTTCGAATCGTGTTGGACATCAAATTTTTAGGGCAGTATACTTGCGCCATTTTGTTATAAATATTTTGTAAAGGAAAATTTCTTACTGAATCTTTTCGTGAAATATTTTGGATTTAGGAAATGGAACAATTGTATAGAAAAATTGAGAGGTGGGATATGTGCCATTTTTTTTTTTTGATTTACCACGTAAGCAAATTCAATTTTGTATTCGAAGAATATTTTATTGAAAGGCAATAAGGATTTTCCAATACATAGCTCTTGTTTTTAAACTATACTTGTCATGTGTGCATGTGAGTGATTGTAATAAATAGATTTAAAATAAAATATATACAGTATATACCTTTTTGTTTTCTTTCTCGTCGATAATAGGAAAATACTTTACTGCATTTGATGCGGCTTGTTTACTGGGATCGGGATTCAAAGGAATTTTATTCAACGCATAATATTTTTAGCTATGACTATTTTTATCCAATAACCAGTCGAGGTTGAACATGAATGAGTAATTAAGATAAAATGGGTTAATTGAGCTTTTTGGATTCATTTTTTACTCCAATAATAAGTAGTTTCTATAGAATAGGAAAATGTGAAAAAAGGCATTTAACTTTTTTCTAGAAGCATAAAAAACTTGAATTACATAAAAACCTTCATAAGTTTTTCAAATGTTTCTTCCAATAAGAAACGATGACTTCATTAATAAACGTGTCTATTGGTTGTTTATAAGCGAAATATATACAAACCGAGAGCATCAGATTCGATTTCGCCCATGTTCAACAACCGGAACCCATAAAAAAAAACGAACATACCTTTATAAAAAAACAATTAAACGCGAAAACGGTCGAATATAAAAATACAGAACGTCGACCGAATATAAAAATTCAGAACACCATCGAACACAAAACAACCCGCAAACGGCCAACAACGCACCTCTTACGGCCAACAAAAGGTGTGTTGAAAAGTTTCGAGTGCGAGAGGGACGCGCGACACAGGTACATTTGAAAACCGTTAGTTGGGCCGTGGCCGTTGCCGACGCGTGTCGCGTTATTCGAAGCGTCCCGTCCGCGGCGTGTTCGCGAGAGTGCGCGTCCAGCATCAGTGTCAGTGCATCTAAAACGTCCGATCTAGAACGCTATTTAATTAAAAAGCGGTGAGTTTCAAAGTGCGTCCGAACCCCGGAGGAGCCCCTCGAGCGTCAACCGAACCGACCGGACACTATCCACATTTCGAGATCCCCGCCCCCGCGCTCCCTTCGCGAACGCGGCGTTGCAACAATTCGAAAGTCGAAAAGTTTCCACCTGTCGCGATAAGGATAATGGCGATTCCCGGGGATCTGCGTAGATTTGTTGCCGAGACGTCGCGCAGTCCATGCACTCGAGTTTGTAAACACGTCACCGAGGTCAACCGGTCTCCGCGGCGGCCGCCCCCCGTTGCGCCCCTCGTCCATCTCGTCTCCTAAAAATCCGAGGAGTGGACACGACGAGTCCAGTTATCCGAATCGGAGCAATCACGACCTTTCGTAAGCCGGCGCGCGAAGGGCTTCCCGCCATTGGGGGGCTTCGCGGGCTTATCTGCTAATCCCGCCGGAATGTCGATAACGCCGCACCCTTTCGTCGGCTTCCGAAGGACGTGTGCATCTCGCTGCATTCTTGCGCGGTGACGTCACGCTCGTCCTCACCTGCGACCGGGGTTCAAAATTCCTCGGCATCTTTGTCCGAGAAAGTCGACTCGAGTGTAACATTATATGTATTGTGCGGCGGGGCAATCAGCGCGTGAAATGTACGCGAGGAGGCCGTTTGTCGCCGAGTATTGTTCTGCGGATAATTAAGACCGATTTTCAGGGTTCGCTCGAAATGCATATGTCACAGGTCGAGCGTTCACTTTTGTTTGTTTACGCCGATGCTAGTTTGGGTGTATTCAAACTATCGATTTTAGTTTGAACGTCAACGTCATAAGTATCATGCTCGGGTTAGAGTTTTGACTTGAGTTGTGAAAACGTGTTCAAAATAAACTGACACGACTGGTAGACCCTGCGCGTATTTTTCGATCTCTAGTTGACATACCAATTTCTATCTTTTTGATATTTAACATAACAGCCTTAAATTACAAACAACTTAAATTGTCGTACCACATTAACAATTGAACTAGAGCTGTTACGAGATTTATAAACAGACTAGTTTTTTCGTACATAAACGAAGCAGACACCCAAACTGTAACGCATATATACGTGATATTGACCGAGTCGGGGCATCGTAAAGTTTAACTGCTACGTGGGAATAGAAACGTTTGTTTTTCGGTCGTCAATTGACAGGTTTATTGCTCTTTAAATGACCGTAACGCGAACTGCATACCCACGCTTGAATAGATAGTTAAATCTAAATTGGTGCATATGTCAAATTTAGATGTTGATACTTGAAAAATTAATAGAATGCGATTAACGTCAATACGGAATCCGAAACGAATCCACTTATGTTTTTCTCAGAATTCGTATGCACTCGAATGCAGGTATTTTTTGCCACTTAGTCCGAACGTTTTTGATTTGAAATATTGCATCCGCCGAGATTTTCCCGTAAGGCCATTCAGGCGATTAACCAGAGCGATGCTAATTCGAGATTGAGACCGATTCCTGGATCCGTTCTTTGTGCAAAGTGCAGACGGGATGAAACGCTTTTGCCAATTTTTTTCAGATGGAGGAAGTCTGCTTCACAGTTTGTTCTGCAAAACCGTAATTTAATTGGTACATCCTTATTTGGAACCAAGTCGATGATGCTTCACGTTTCGCACATATAATACATAGTGTAACGACAATTGATATGACCCCGGTCGCTCGAATTAGCCTCGACACGTGAAACGGTACATGTATCTGCCATGAAAAGACCATAAGAAAAATGTAAAGTCAATGCATCATTAGTGCAATTTTTTCAATAAGTTGCTTTTTATTCATTTCACTCGTTGATACGTTTGCACGTGTGCTGTGATTGTAATAATTGTTGTTTTCGCAATTGCTATGTAAGATAAAACGGGGACAGATATGCGTTTGTCGGTGTTTCGTATGATTTCTACGGATGAACAACTCGTTTTGCAGATTTTTATTCGGTCGCCGTGTTTAGAAAATGGCATTCTGCGTGTCATTATAATAATTGCGAGGAAATTGTGAAAGTGACTGAAAGGAAACGTGCATAAGACCAACTTCGCGCACAAAAGAAAAACCACCGTGAAGGAAACTGCTTTTCATTTCACGTTTTTCTCGTCGGCTTTTGACTTTTAGCTCTGAACGCATTAGCCGCTGACAGCTATAGTGTTTCAGCGTCGAAATTACATTTTGAAACGCAATATGACGATAACAGGATTTGAATCAGTTCGAACCTAAATTCGATCGGAGAGTAAATTCTAGCGTGAGTCATTATCGACGCGTTGCTTCGAAACGTAAGAATTTTGTAATAATTTTTCGAGTGGAGATCTCATTCGTGAGATTTTATACATTGAATGTGCGAAGAAAGTCAAATGCTTGTCAAAACGAAGCAAAAGCTAACATCACAAGTGGGGTCATTTTATCGCTTGAGTTTATCTCGTTGAAATTTCGCGCAACGTTGAAAAAACACACAAATCACTGGTTGATTTGCGAATTGGTGCGAATCATACGAATCTATTTGGTCTTCGTTTAGAACAAGTTTGTTCGCGGTAAATAAATAATGATCGATTTCGATGAGTGGAATTTGTCCGGCTTCCGTCACTTTCGAGGGGTTCCCACTTCGTTTTACTTTTTTTTTCTATTCGTTTCTTATGTTATGTGTGTTTAATAGTCATCGTCGCCGGTACATCGAGTTGAAAATAAACTGGATTGGATATATAAAAATAAGTTCACGTGAGAGAGTTTTAGTGCGTGTTTTCAAGACTAGTGACTCGACCCAGTGACAGATTGTTGTGCAGTTAATTTGTCAACGACTGGTTCGGCGACTTTCTTTTAAAATGAGGTATGTACATAATGAAAGTATAATCTTGCGCATTTTTCGTTAATTTCATGTGAAATTTTCGGTTTGACATTCAATTGAGGGTTTCTAGGTTTTTCACTTGTCTACTCGTTGATGTCACCGATTAAATTATCGTCAATTTTATTATTTTGTATACAAACATTTGCAATTGCATTTGAATGAATTGTTTCTTTATCGATAAAATATTTTATCTATTTACAATAGGCGAATATGCCATTCATAATGTGTCTAATGAAGATGTGATACTCCTGTTTGCATTGTCATTTATTGTACATTGCAAATTATGAACGCCTCAAGCGTATCGATCAAAAGTCAACGTACGATACGTCAAAAATTTCATTCCTATTCAATCGTGATTTGTGATTGATTAGCAAAAGTCACCCTTTGTCGACGTCGAACAATGGAAGTCATGCGACCCGTTTCATTGAGGGCTTCCCGTCATGATTTTTTTCCATTTATCCACACTATCATTTTGTTTGTGGCAACAAACACTACACGTTCCTAAAGAGTAGTGGAAGCGGTAGTACTATGTTATGAATAAAAAAATCGTAACGTCGATCGAGTTTATTGTATGGAAGTGGAAGGGCGTGTACGGTCATAACCGGTTAAGCAGCGTCGGATTTCCTGTCTCCGACCCTCGTTTTGCCAGCCCTGGTGCTTTTTTGGTATCTCTGCCATTCTATATTTTATTCGATTTCGGGCCAAGCGACTATATTCAAGTTCATGGACATGGCGAAACTTTTACGATTTGCATAAAATCGACAAATTTTTAACGCAGGGAGGTTGTAGTGGGCGTCGGACGAGTGGGTGTGTTAGATCTCAATCTAGGAATTCGACCTTCAATCCGGAGCATCTTGAACGTCCTTGCAACTCGTATTGGCCCAAGTATGGATTCTCGAGCAGGTGGTCAAACTTCACAATTGAAATTTTCAACTTCATAACCGTTGTTTATAAGATTCCTTAAAAGGTGATCTATAATATTTCTGTATGTATTTCGTGATTTTTTTTTTTTAATTATACCTTGTGCTTTTTATGTTGATCGGCGTAAATATGGTATACGAACAGGTGGTCTTTCTCGCTTCTTTTCGCTGTTGCGATTGTACAACGGTGGCTGTCATCTTAGAAAGAGGGCGTGCTGCTTTCTCTTCTGGCATCTCTCGAGAGCTCTTGCGGTTCGGAGATGGCGATTGAATCGCTCAAATGATCGATCTGCCAATTATGATTTTCTAGCGAGTGCCATCTTTGTCCAATTGGTGATAGTCGTCTGATCGCTTCATTCATCGCATACAGATTCCTAAAATGATAAATAAATGGATAACTATAGGCTGCTAATGATGATGATAAAATATTTTTTATAAATATAGTTCCATTCGTACAAAAAATGTTTATCGTTGATCGAACGAATATCAGCACTCGTATTAGATTGCGGAAACAAATAATCATTCGGATTAGAAGCCGAAATTAAATCACATGTTCACAACTGTGACCGATGCACACAGAAGTATCGTCACCATAAATTACGACACGAAACCACTCTCGTGTAATATTTCGGGTGTGGTGCATCATGTGCTCGTTGGTTCAATTAAGTAAGTGTAACGTCTCCTCTATTGGATTAACGACATGTGGCGGTCTTTTCATGCGTGCATTCCGTTATGATTGGTCGTCCTTTTATCTGTAAAGCGAATGTAATAAGATCGTTGAACTTGATCGTTTTCGATCGTCCGAATCGTGGTTTTTCACTTTTCGAATCATGTGTATTTGTTACAGTTTGAGTGTTCGCTTCGTTTATGCACGAAAAAACTAGTCTGTTTATTCACCTTCTAAACGCTGTAGTCCAATTGTTAATGTGGTACGACAATTTAAGTTGTTTGCACTCAGATAATGCTCTTATGCTAAATATCAATAAGGTGGAAATTAGTATGTCAACTAATGATCGAGAAATACGCGTAGTGTCTACATGTCGTGTTATTTTGAACTTCGAGAGTTTGTTTTAAACACGTTTTCACACTAATCCGACCTAACCTAAGCATGATGCTTGTGACGTCTATTTTTAGTTAAGACACAATTATGTGTTAGTAAAATTTGACAGTTGACATTCAAACTAAAATCGATAGTTTGGGTATACCCAAACTAGTATGGATGTAAACAAACAAAAGT
>JAOXNN020000064.1:960871-976353 GCA_028571205.2 Hydropsyche betteni | reverse complement strand
AGTACTGCAATTGACTCATCATTCTGCGAAATTTGAACTCAACACCACACAAGCACGTTTACCATTTTGTAATACGTACGCTTCGATAAATCGTTGAACTTATCTAGCGCGAATTTCAAATTCTTCACAATTGAGCAATAAAAACACATGGTTTCCTATGAAACGTCCCTTCGAGGCTGGTCCTGATCAACCAGCGCCAAGATTGTTTACAATCACATTTACCATTTTGTAATATGTACGCTTCGATAAATCGTTGAACTTATCTAGCGAAAGCTTCAATCTCTTCACAATTGAGCAATAAAAACCCATGGTATCCTATGAAACGTCCCTTCGAGGCTGGTCCTGATCAACCGGCGCCAAGATTGCCTCGAAGAGAAGTGAGCTCTCATCTCACTTACCTAGCACAGCATCTACCTCCACTTTACCTGTGCCACATTCCATCCCCACCTGGTGTCCATTCATCTATTCATGGACGATTGACTGCGCAACACCTTCGTATTTTTTTACCATTTTCGTGTTCTATTTAGGTAGTTCGGCTTCGGTTTTCAGTATCCTCCCCTTTACTACGATCCTGACACATTATGCTGTGTAGTTTTGATGGAACTGGGTCGTATTCGTGCATTTCGTTTTATTGTTGCTGGTTTGATTTTGGAGGTAGCGCTGTTTACAGTGGTTGTGTTTGTATGGATTGATTTCGAAATTTGAATTGATAAATGAAATTTTTTATTTGATTTTAAACTAGGTTTTTTCGATATAAATGTTTTATCAATGAAATGGTATTATAAGATGCAATCTAAATCCGATTTATAATATCTTTTAATCCGATTAATATAAAATGTCTAATTCTCAATATAAAATTGATAAAATTGATAAAATTGTCTTTCGATCGAAACGTGATATCATAATTTGAAACTTAAACGCGTATTAGAAACAACCCTTCATTTTTTAGGGATGTGTTCTTATTATTTTTGTATTGAAAAATTGTGTAATATGATTCTATATGAGGGTACACCATGTAAAAAAAAAATACATATTCGAAACATAATATCGTGAACAAGGGCTGTTTATTAATTATATATATATATTATTTTCCAGAGACTCCCGACAATACAATGTGGCCTGACCGAGAAGACTTTGCACATCGCGCTTAAAACCCTTTTCAATGTTATGAAGGTGAATATTTCAAATTAAACGATCCATTCAACGATTCGTCCAAAGCAGGACATGAGATCATTGTTTAGTCACATACGTATATTTACCTCGAACCGTTTGTACGTTCTCTCTTTATCTTATCTCGCCTTTGTTTACCTTCGGCCTTTCGACTCTCACTAAATATTGAAACTGGAGCGCATACAAAAAACACGCAGTTCGCCGCCATTTGGCCGCCCTTCGTATTCCGCCCTTCGAACAATGTTACCCATCGCCGAAGGCTGACACGCTTTGGTACGGTATCAGTCCGTGGGCGGCACCGGAGGATCCCTTTCGTTTAGCATTTAGCTAAACGAGGTTTCCAGCGTTTTCGAACTGTGCTTGCCTTTTTATTGTCGTCCGTGTTCGTTTTGTTCGGCGCCGGATCGGGTCGTTGAAATGCGCTCGACGTTCGGATTGATAAGTGTTGGAAATGTTGCGAAACTGGATAAGCTGTCGCGATAACGTATGCATGTCGGATTATAGATGTGTGAATTTCGGTTCGCGAACGCGTGTTTCCGCATTTTTGTGTTGTTCGTAGATTTTTCGTATGGAAATATGACTAAAGGGGGCGTAAACTTTGATAAAGAATGTGTGCGATTGAATTATTCGAAAATTTTTAACGAGCGTTTATTAATATTTTTTTAGTGACGTCAAATTAAACAAGATAAGATAAAGAACTTTCTGATAAATTTATGTGCAGTTTTTCAAATATTATAATTTTATTCGGGAAAACGAGTTTTGAAAATACGATCTTGACGATCAGATTCGTACTAATTTGATATAATTTTTCTTTCGTATCAAAATTCGAAAACGACTCCAGTTTACATATAAAACGGATTCATTATCAGCGCAATTAAACGCATACCTGGGGCTCAACTAGCGAGAGAATGGTGGTAGTAATAACTAGTAAATTAACATGAACGGGACCGGTTTTATACCTTTTTTTCTCTCGAAAGAATCCGTTCAAAATATGCTTTTTCGAAATTTTCGCAAAACATTCCCACGCGGACATATCAAATATAATACGTCGAAGAATTACGCGAGCACGTTTTTCACGGGCGCACTCTGCAATACTTTTTCGCTATTGCTTTACCGAAGATGTGACCGAGACAATGGAGTACATCGAAGCAAAAAAGTATGAAAAGAATCCGAAATATGTTTTGTGCTCGATTGTCGTGGGAATTTCAGGTACAACAGGTAAATAAATTGTGTTTTCTTCGGTTCCCGTATGTTCGGCCTCGTGACGACCTTAACGTGGCTACTACCTGCTGTTTCTGGTGTCTTCAGACCGTGTCCATCCTCGTGGAGACCCCGCGTTGAAATATAGTTCCATATCGATCGTTTTGCATAACAAATTCACTGTTATTGCTCGCACGTCACGATTGTATAATCGCGTGAATCTTTTCGTCTCCGAAGGTTATCGACGTAATGTGTTCGATAAACATTGCGCAGTCGAAACGCGAAAAAATATGGACGTTTCGATTTTTTCGGATTCGAGATTTTCGTTGCATTCGTGTTCTAATGTTGCAGTATTGTCAGTTGGAAACCAGATTATGTAACGGTCCTATCGTGCAAAAGCGCGGCAACTCGTTTTTGCACAAACGCATTTTGTATTCCGATCGAATCGGAGTGTCTTTTGCCCCCCATTTGTAGTATTCTATTCATGCCGTGATGATCTTCGCCTGGATTGGTAGATGGTTTTTAAAAAGAAAAAATTAAGCGAAATAAAATTTGCGCGAAATTCCGATGACAATAAGCTTCGTATGCAAGTTTTTTCGACAATGCCTCCTTTTGTGCTATGTTTATATTGTCATAATTTCACGCGAGAGAAATTTCGTATTTGCTCATTATATTCATGTTTGTATAGAATAAACTGAAACTTATTATTCTTTTTATAAAATAATTTAAATTTTTCTTATATTTTCATTTACATTTATTGATATTTGATTTTAACAATATTGGTTTATGCAAATATTTTTATAATTTATATAATTTTTTTATGTCTACTAATTATTTTTAAATATCTAACGTTTAGCATGTAATTTGAATATATGTTCAAGAATTTTTTTTCGAGTTTTATTATGTAAATTATTTTTTTTATTCATATCTGATTATCCCTTTCAATGATTTTAATAACAATACGAATAAATTACAGTCCGTTCACAGAAAGGTGTCGAATTTAAACACCAGCCCTTTTTTATACTCACAGAACGTAATGCGGTTTGTTATTCACTCGTAAGTCCTAACAAGAAGCACGTGCTACAAAAAAAAAAACTAATAAATAAACAAGCACACACGTCTTCGTAACACAACTCTACAGCCCAGTTGTCTTATTGGATTAACTTTTTACGCCACGGAATGGTGTCGTTATTGGTTCGCCTTCAATTAGCGCAACTCAGTCGCGTCTTATCGTTTCTGCAATACGCGACCACAAATAATATTTTTTTCGATCGAACTACGGCGTTTATTTTCGAATTTCACCGTCTGGAATCCGCTTCCGACTTTCGGTCTGTCCAAACAAGGTTCATTGTTTGTGTGCACGTTGCCGTGTATATCCCTTTTCTCGTGTGTGTTGACTGACCACGTGTGTTGGTGTTTGCGTGGCATTTGTGTTTGAGAAAAACCAGGCCACCGCCGATGGCCTTTTTTTAACATTGCGTACAATACGCATCGAATTCCGAGCCGATTTCATTAGGAAAAATTGGGCGTGACCGTCACACGACTTTCGACATTTAATCGTGCTCTTGTTCAGCCGTATCGTGTTATACGTAGATCGGGTAACTGGTAGCAGTTAGTTCAATTGATCAGTGATGATGGTTGGATTGATATATTTCGCTTATAAAATTTTCATTTGAATTGTTAAAAAACGCTAGCGGTCGACACAAGAAGTGGAAACAATAGGAAGTCGATTCTAATTGTTTTTGGCACGTTTCGCGAAAAAAGGGTCACGCTTCGCGGTGACATCGATGTTGAGACAATGGGAAGTTAGATCATTGAAATGCAATGGGCGTCGTCACTTTGCACGCGAAGTACCAAAAGTGTGTGTTGTTAACACGATTTTTTAATTTTTGAAGTGTTTGCTGCTTTCTCTTGAACTTTCGAATACAAATAGTAGATCCTTTGTGTTTTCATGCACGTTTTGTCGGTAAAATTGGAACGTTTTGTTTACCCGGAAAAAAACCATTTAATTGCTTATGAAATTTCTACAGTAATCTAGATTTATACGGAAATTGTTATTTTTTTCCTCGGATACTATGAAGTGAGTCATAACTCACAAAACACTGGTCGGTTGTGCAATCGGTTCACTAGGACTTTACACTCATGCATATCGTTCATTAACAGTGCACTTGCAAAATTGCATAATCTACGAATAACCTTCATTCAACTGAAAAATCAATCGAGATATCTTCGAACACGCTTATCTATAAAATTCATTTGATATCGGAAACACTCACAATCAAACACGACACATCTCGACAATTTTTTAGTACTTCACGCGCTCGAGGAAGGTACGCATCGCCAATTAGCACGCCGGTTGATTTCGTTTCGGTATGTACTCTGTCTTTTGTGGGCATTCTTTTTTTGTCGTTGTTGTCTCAGTTTGTGGTGACATGTGTCGCATTACGACAGACGTACAGAACGAATGCCGTCATTGACGTTTGTGGTATTTCTGTGTTTTCGTTTTTTAGACCCTGATGACGCGTGCCCCTTTCGGGACTAACTTTTTTCATAGTACGTGTTACACGGATAATTTACATCTGTCAAATACATTTTTTATATCGTAATTCGTCCCATTTGATTTATTTAGTTCGTCGCTTTTCATTCATCCCCCGTTTGCACGTTCGGAACCATCTGAGCGTTAAGTCAATTCCGGCTAATCGATGCGAGAGGAAATTGTAAACACGAAACGGAACTGTTACCCCACCATATTTTACGTTTCTGACTCGTTCACACGCAATTAATTCGGAATATTTGTGTACTTTTAGGGTCGAAAGTCATGTATCGGTGAATCGCGTCGATGGCGTTTTCTCGGAATTCACCATATATTCAGAGGTGTCGCGTACGGGGGATGTTTTTGTGACGATTTATATATGGAAATGTAAGTTTTTAGAATTATAAAAAGTTAGAATTGCCGCATGTAAAGTTGGTTAGGGGCAGCAATGCGTTACGCGGCATGGGTCAGGTTTGCTCCCACGCGCTCGACCATGAAGCGTCGCACGCACCTGATTCTCACATATGCATTTTACACATGTTGCAATTTATAAATAGTTCATAGTGCGTTTGAATCGTGTGATAAGCTGGAGCTGGTTTCGAGTATTTTTGACGCGGGTTCGGCGAACTGTCGTCGGTCTGATTTGTAAGTTCTGCAAATGTCTCCTCCAGTAAACGCGAATCTATCTATAATCATTCATTGTTACGTCAATAGTTTTTATTGATAACCGAAGATAAAGTAGTATGTGTATATTTGTTTCTTTGGTTTACGATAATTTTTAGAAATTAAACTCATCAAGTCATTTTCTTATCATTACGTAGCGGGCGCTATAAGGAAAACATTCCAAACTTCTGACCAACATTGAAAATGCCTTAACATTGTATAAGTTATTTATGATATACATATTCTGTATGTATCTGGATATGAAGAAAATAAAAGATCTCGCTCTAACTTCGAACCAGTCTGAAAATTTTCATATTTCAAACTCTCTCAACATACAAACACACACCAAATCACTCCGAAAACCGTTCTTAAACAACTCCAACTTCCGTCATTTCTAAATTCGAATTTGCCACCTTCGAAGTGCAACGCGTCTGCGCAAAAGTTTGTTTTGACGACCGGTTGACGTCACTTTGACGTTTGGAGGTTACAACCACGGCAGCCGACCGTGCCTTATAAAATAGTACTAGATCCGTCCCACTTATCCATTAGATCTGTGATGTATTCTTATTACCGATGCTGTGATAGTGGTTGCCGTGGTTGTCGAGATGCCACACCCACTCTGGGCCAAGGTATTGTGCCTCTTTGTGGTGCGTAATTGGACGACGATGCGCACATAGTTTATTTTCATATGTATGGAGTCGTTGATGGAGTTCTGTCGTCGGTGTGTTGACGATGCCGATTTTTTGTAGGATCCTAGAACAATGAACGTATTAATATTTATAATCATTCAAATGAATCTGTGGTGCAATAAAGTTTAATGAATTTTTTACAAAGCAAAAATTTAAATTTTATACTCGAAACGTTAAAAGTGATGAAATGTTTTTGTTTATAAAAAAAATTCTTGTTTATTTTAGATTGGATTGACACCGCCATGATGAATGGCTCAGATAAAAGGATGTTGGAGCGGGAGGCGCTCCGAAACATGATCCAGCAATGGAATATGAACAGGCTGGATCTGTTCGAATTGAGTGAACCGAAAGAGGTATTATTCTGTTGTTTGGAATTGTACTAAAGTTTTGTCTATTGATTAATATATCGTTTTTGTCTTTGTAGGATCTCAGTTTTCACGGTGTCATGCGATTCTATTTCCAAGATTCTGGTCAAAAGGTAGCTACAAAGTGCATCAGAGTTGCCTCCGATGCTACTGCTAGTGATGTGATAGGTATTATTATAGTTTTTTTCTGAATAAAAATAGAAAAGTTGTAATGTGTAGTTTTTTATAATCTGTGGTTTTTTTCAGAAACATTGATTGAGAAATTCCGTCCAGATATGAGAATGTTATCAGTGTCTTCCTATGCCTTATATGAGCTTCACTCTCAGGAAGAGAGGAAGCTCGCTAATGATGAAAAACCTCTTTTAGTTCAACTAAATTGGCACCTAGATGATAGAGAAGGTCGATTTTTACTTAGAAATGTTGATGATAAGACTGTAAGAAATATTTTTTCTGCTACATTCTAAATTTGTATTGTGCACTTTTTTTAAATGATATTTTCTATGTTTAGGCTTCATCAGTAAGTGGTATAGATTCTAATACTAATTTTAAGAGAAAATTATCTAAAAGAGAAAAGAAGGAATTAAAGAAAAAAGAAAAATTATCAAGAATGAAATCTGATGCTACTAAAGATGATAAACATCCTGTAGCAGAAAAATTATATACTGGTTTGTAATTTTTTTGTCTTTTTAGTTTCTCAGTAAATTTCTTTGACAGTTATTAATTTTTGATGTATGTTTATAGAAATACCTGAAACCTCATTTACAAGATCAATATCTAACCCTGAGGCTGTAATGAGAAGAAGACGGCAGCAGAAACTTGAAAGAAGACTTCAACAGTTTCGTTCTAAAGATGGTGGTCCTGACACAGGTAAATCAATAATTTTATTAATATTTATTTTAATAATTTCATATCTAAAAAATTAAATACAATTTTAGGTGGAACATTAAAAATTTATGGAGAATCACTCTGTCCTGATGTGCCTTATAAAACATTGTTGCTTTCAATAAATGACTGTTCCGCTAGTGTGGTGCGAGAAATGCTGGATAAATATGGACTTGGGAAAATTGATCCTCAATTATATTGTCTTATACAAGTATGCGAAATTCTTAAAAACACTTTTTTTTTAAATTCAGTTTGATTATTTTTTTATTTTTTTTGAAACAGGTCAATGGTCAAGATAATTCAGAATATATTTTAGATGATGATGAATGTCCATTAGCCATCGTAATGTCTCATCCTCATAGTGGTAAGTGACTATAGTTTTCAAATAATTTTTGATATCGAATATTATTGTTTTGAAAAGAAACTGCTGAAGTATTTGCATAATAATGCGAATTATATTATTTATAATTCGACGTATATTAATTATCAATTATGCGTATTATTTTAAGTTTTAAGATATTGTTTTTTATCAAATTAGTTCAATTTCTTACCAATTAAAATAGCAAGGTTACAAACCGAATTCTTTTGATTCAAGAAATGTTTCACAGATGGCTTTGTAAGTCATGTGATTGAAATAAAAGTTGTTAGTAATTATTTGAATATAACTTAGCAAGTAGCACTGGAAATTTATATTTTGGCAATGATTTTGACTTGAAACTTAAATTTTGACAATGCATAAATTACCAACAAATTAATCCTCTAATGAAAATTCGTAGAAACAGATTTAATTCTCCATTACCTATGTAACATCATTTACTGATGAATATGAATCATTTATTTATTCCTTTACTCAAATTCGATGAATTTTCAGTTAGGTTTTTTTAATTTTATTCAAATGATAATGGGAACGTATGTATTTTCTCAAGATATAAAAATAATTTACCTTAATTATGATTCTTGATAACATTTTCGTTATCTTAATAGCATTATACGAGAACACGAAAGCTTTCTTACAATTCTTCGGAAAGGGATGCTTTGTGATAAAGAGCATTACAAATGAAAAATGCCAGGAACAGCTCAAGATAAAATCTCCCCTTTTCCACGATTCCTTTGACATTTTTTTCTCATATTAAATAAAATATTTATATTAAGTTTATACAGTACGCAAATTGCAGAATTTCTCCGAAATCTCAAATCCTCAACAGGAAATATCTTCATACGATTTTTTCGTCTCGAGTAAACATTTGTTGAACTGTACATAGATTAGATAGTGAAAATCTATCAATGAATTTTTATCAACGTGATCCAGGGTAGTCGCATTTCCGAAATCCCAATTTCGAACAATTCCGTCGGTTTTATTATATTAACAACTCTTTTCAATTTATATAATTAAAAAAAATGCCTCGCATTTTCATTATCGAAAATATTCAAAAGGATTCCGAACCGTTCGAAGAAACTACTTCATATTGAAACCATCCAATTACCCGAACTCACGCGAAAGCTCTAGTATATATACTTATCGTCTCACCATCAACATTTTAACATTGCGATAATTCGTAACTCGAAATCAATCAACACCGGTCTTAACTCCGCGACGGTCAATTACCGAAAAACCATTCCGGCCGTCGGCATACACGACCATCAACCCATTGACGGGTCCGGCCGACGTTTCCCCATCGCGACGACCCCTCCGTTCCCGGTTGAGCGCCCCTGACCGATGACCCGGGGGCCGGGTTGTTCCCCGCGGCCTTTCAAATCCTAAGGCCGCGCTGCACGGACGGTCGTGCGTGCCGTCTGCGACTCCTCCGGAGCGCGCTTTCGCCAATTCCGTTCGACAACAGTTGGCGAAAATTTTCGGCGAAGTCCGATGCCATTTCGGCGAGTGGTCCGCGTGCGAATTTCGAAGATTCGCGTGTGTAGCCTTCGTATGAGTCGCGCACGAAAGCTTGTTTATAAATAGAATCGACTCTCTCTCGTTCTCCGTGTGATGCTTTTTGGCCGGTTGTGGTTTTTTTGAATTTTTTTTGCGATCGAAGAATTCGCCATGATGGACTGGGGGATCCGACGTAAGTTTGACTCGATGTTTTTTTAATGAATAGGTCGATATTTAGTTGTAGTAATAGCCGAATATTAATATCTGATACAACGGACGCTTATGTCGTGTTACAAAATAGTGTAATGTAGTGTGAAAATTTTTTTCAATTTCGCAAAAGTGTTATTGTGTGTTTGAATATTCATGTGCGAAAACAAATCTTGAGGAGAAATTGGATTTGTTTGTTCCCGAGGCCGAACCCGTTGAAATGCTGTTGTCAAATCTGTCAATCGCAGCGTTTGTAATCTCGGCGGCCGTTCCCTATTATTTCGCAAATTAAAAAAGACCTTGTTATTTTCGTCCGTATAAATATGTATGTTTATAATATTTGTTTCGGTAATGGAAGCGAAATTCGATCGTCGTTTGCGCTATTAATTTTTTTTTCTATTTGGCGCGTTTAATTTTCACAATCAATCTAATCTGTCGCTTGCTTTTGCGAGTGCGGAAATTTCGCCGAAAATTTTTGCATAGCCTTAATACGCCTCTTTTTACTAATTGGTTTTTTTTATTGCTCACCGAATCTTTCGATGATTCAAACGTCTACACAACAACGCATTTCCATAGCACGCCGTTAATATTGCGGCATATCCAATTTACGATCTAAATCCAAATAAAATGCGAACGTATCGTGTCCGTGAGCATTATTCCATTATGTCATAAATCGGAACATTTCAGCGTAAGCTTCAGCGGTATCGACACATCTTTCACTTACCATCCGATATCCGTTCGATACAGCCCACCATAACCTGGCACTAAATATTATATTCCCAATATCTCCTAGCTTCATTTATTATTTATATACATAACAGCCCGACAATGCGAACCGCCTCCCCTAAACCCATCGACACTCCCATCACGCTCGGCCCTCGGAGTTACGACATAACAACCGCTCCTAGAGCCGACCCGACATTTACAGCACCCGTTGGTCCTCTTCCTCGAATTCTTTCCTGGTCGTCCATCCCCTTGTTGTTCTCTTCAATTGCCCCCGGTCTCTGAAACATTCAAAAGCTTTCGAGCAAACCGCGGCCTCCGGTGTGAGGGCCTTGTTTGTGCTCGTTCCTCTCCCGCACTTAAGCGATCTTTCACGTCGGTACCCTCGGGATTCTCTCCTTTTTTTTTTCGAGATTTTTTCCGACTAGGCCCATTCGAGTCGGGAAATGAGTTTTACTTTTAAGCGGGCCCTCGAAAGATGCGGCTTTCGAAGTTCGGGTAGGTGTCGGTTCGCTTCTTTTTGATATACAATATGTATATTTCGATCGCGTTTCCCACGGTGCCGACGTGTGTATTTTAACGTGTACGTTTGCTTTTGTGCGGTGTCGAGGCCGTATATACGAAAACGGAAATTAAATTTGAATTCGTTTAATAGTCCACTGCACCGGCGGATACCTGCGTATACTAATGCCTGTTTAATTTCAATTATTATAATTATTAAGTGATCGGTTAATTGATTTTAGAATCGAAATGTCTAGGGTAAACGATCGTGTCAATGTTAACCTTCGCATGCCCAAGAGACTCGGTTGCGTTTTCGCGAGGCTTTATCTTTTACGCATTGAATATAATACATATTGTTTTAATAGCACATATATAATTTACGTTGTTGAATAATATTTTTTTCATTACTTACTTTTCGTACGCTCTGGAGACTTCATTCTGCGCGTAATTTCGTGTTTGATGGACGTAATTGTGCTGAATTGATAAATTAAATTTTTCTTTGTCCATCAGACGTTTCAAATGACTATTTCGATGCAAATTATGAACATTCATATGCATTAAGTGGATAAAATTTATTTCAATTATTCTACGCGAGATTCATATGGGAAATTGCATCACGATAGCGATTATCTCAACGATAAAATTATATTTCACATGCATATTGTTTTCTGTCATCACATTACGCAAAATCAATAAATATGATATTGACCAAAAATAAATTTGGATGTCGCAAAATTTTCACGAATACGACGATCAAAGAATACAATCCACATCCCAATTATTTCGCACCCCATTGTCGCCGCGACGGGGTTGAAAGTTTTCTTTTGTCGTACATATGGGGATATTGTGGAAAATGGCGATGGTAAATAATCCGTTCGCTTATAATGGCACGCCGTCGATAACGATCACTGTCAATCAAATTGTTCGTCCGCATTGTAATTTAGCGAAAAAACGTATGTTTATTATATTAAAAGTAGATCATCTATTTATGCCAGCATAATACACTATTTTATTACGATTTCGTGCGGAGCTTAGTGTTCGGAAGCTCTTTGTTCGTCGAACTTGGTGTTTGCTCCGTTGCTTTGATGTAGATCCGATGCATTATAATTAGATCGACTTTGAGCACGTTGGCTTCGGATGACAACGGTTTGCCAGTTTGTGTTTCCAGGATAGGCTTAGTTCCGGATAGTGTCTGGCCATTGTTCGCTGGAACTTCCTTTTGCTCGTGGGGGACAAGCTTGACCGATTGTGATAACCTTGGACAAAATTAGCATTATTTCATTCGCGATTCGAATTTTCGAGACGGTTTAGTTTCGGCGATGATATTTATGAAGTCTCCGTATATGCTTATTTCATTGGGTGTTTAATTAATTCGTTGGAAATTTCGCTCCAGTTATCGAAGATTATTAAGTTCTCGAGGAACGGCAGAGTTTGTCGGAGTTCAAAATCGCTTTCCTGCGGCTAAATCTGTAGGTGCTCATTTAAAATCGAATCTCTATGCAGTAGTTTGGATATTACTTCTCGAGAATTTTGAAATATTTTGCGAATTATTTATTTTTAATATCAAATCGTTTCGATTAATTGATATATTTTATGAGATTTGCACTTTTATATTTTATTTTCGTGTTATATAAAAATTATTTATTTGGATTATCAACACGCTTTCGTCGCCGAGTATTGAAGGGTTTTCCCGTAACACAATTTTCTTCGCCAGTCTTCTGAAGGTCTTAATTTAATTTTTCAGCTTCTATAAAAACTCTTTCAATGAAAATTCAAAGCTACGCTCTGGCGAAATTGAAGTACTTTGAAAATTGTCTAATATTTCTCGACAAATTTAATATATTCAATACAATACACGGAAAATCCATCCGAATGTAAACTTAAATGAATTTCTACCCAAAAACTTCAATAATTTGATACGATCTAAACACTGACTCAACCCTCGAACCCAACAGTATCATACAAAGTCCCTCTTTATACACGACGACGAGCTACAAAAGAAACGTTTGTTTCACACGGATGTAGTCGTCACAATCGTCCTTGCGTGAAGTCGAAGGAGCGAGCAGGGTCGAGCTGATGATGCAGACGGAGTCGTCTCGGTCGACCGACTTCCTTCCTCGTGCGACGCTCAAGACCCTCCTCCCACATTTGTGGAGAAGCAAAATCGCCAAGTGAAACAAAGGAGTGTAAAAATGTTGAAATGTCCGTGTCGTAGAGTCGGCTGCCGATTCGAGGGAGTCGCGAGTCACGCGGTTTTTAGTTCGAGTAGTCGATTATGATTTTTTTGTATTTATTGATTTGAAAAAATGTGTATGGACTTTAAAAAGTATATTATACTAGTATATAGGCTCGATGTTAATTACATCGGGTGTGGATTTGTTAAGAAACGGAAAACGATAAAATGTGAAAACCCGATTGTGTGAACCCGAAATGTGTACCCGATTTGAATATTTAATATATAATTAATAAAATCAAAGTAGTTAATTTGTTATTTGTTTGTGACATATAGGCTATCCGATGCCCGTACTCGATTTAAATATATTTAATAAATAAAACCAGTTCATTTGTTGTTGACACAGCATCTGTCATCGGTGATTATATGTATAGGGGATTCAAATATATTTTCCACTGCGTAATAATCGACGTATGGCATACTTCAATAGAGACGCATTCATAGCATGATATTATAGACGTTATGTGTATACGCATAAAGACCATATACGCATGAAAAATTATACACGTATATACAGGAGATCGACGGGTCGATCATTTTAAAGTCGCGAGCGTCATCGAGACACACGGACACACACAGATATCCGCTATTATATATGGGGGATTGGGGATGATTGGGTCAAGTGATATATGATGTGAATTCGATGTAAATATGACTTTAGTATCAACTTGTATCAGAATTTAAATTTAATTCTAGTTATTAGTTTAAATTTTTCAATCAAGATTATTATAAACACGTGACGAAGAAACTAGAATAAAAATTGTATATATTATACATTTTTTATATAACTGAATTCGTCATGTCAATTTTCATTAACCTTGACTTGTTGGTTCGTTTCGAAATTTCGGACTAGCCAACCACATAGTCTATTATCGTTCTCGTTAAATTTTTAATAGAGCCACCAATCCGCTATAAATCGGGGGACGAGTGCACGTATAATGCGTTTACGACAAGCCCGTTTGGTTCGGCTCGTTGAGGTTAAGGTCCTTTTTAAATCCGTCGAGTGTTTTTCGGTGACCCCTGGCTTCCTGGAGAAGTCGTTACCTTTTATTTTCTCGTTTATTATTGTAGTTATATATATATAAATTTTCGCGATCGTTCGAACGGAACGTTTCGCGTATAAAAATAGTCCGGATAATTTATGCAATCGCTTTGTAATCATCTCTCTTTGTGTCGGATAGCTTTGAAGTAATCGATATGCAACGCTTTATGTCATACATTTGTAGGATAAATAATAGAGGAATATACCAAATTTTTCGTGAAATGAGTTCTGTTCTATTATTTCAGATAAGATTTGCATCTTAGACGGTTTTTATATTTTTTCGATCAAATTTAAAGTGCGTTAATATTAGTCTGTATTATGTGTCAAATTTTTACGTTTATTTATTTTATTCCGTCTAATGACTGCTCGTTTTTCGCTCGAATTATCTTCGAATTGACGCTTACGTTTCGACTTTATTTTCATTTTTGATGTATTGCTCTTTGAGTGAAATTCACGTGCTCCGAAATTTACAAGTCGGTATATACGTATTTGCTTAACGTACGGGTTCGAGGCATGTGTGTGCACTCGCAAGAGAATAACTAAATATTCATGATTTCGAAAGGCCGCACTTAACTGTACGTTTGAACTTCTCTTTTGACATAAGTTTCGGCTTTGAACGTAACGTTTTTCGCTGCTGATCCATTTTCGTATTTAATTTGGAGACGAGACCGTTTTTACGAGATTAAATTGAAAAATTCTTGACGTTCGTGCCTTTGACAAGTTTGGAGTTTTCGAAAGTCCTATGTTATGATCAAAGTTTTTCTTTTATGGATCGTCGATTTACTGTGTTTATTTTTGCGGTTCGAAACTGGGTTTTGAGCGAATATTTATCATAGTTAGTCCGAATGAAAGTACACCGAAATGCCGACGAGAGAGATCGTTTATTTTCCTCTGGGAACTGTTATTGTGCTAAGAGTTCCAGCCGTATTTTACTTATATATAAAGGATTCGAATATGTTCAGTCTATACATGCACGAGTTTCAGGCTTTTGTTTTACGAAAAAGCGAAAATCTTTCCTCGGGCTGAAAATTTTCACGCGGCTATAAATAAGTAATTTTAAAGCCGTACGCGCAAATATGAAATCGCTTCAATAATTAAATTTGCATATGAATATTACCGACTCGTTTCGGTTTGCGTATGAAATTTAACGTTTTTTTTTTGCTGAAATTATTCATTTAGGTTGATTAAATTATTATTTTGATTATTTCATGTATTGGTTGCTATGATAGCGGATCGGCTTTCTTGTATGGTTTTATTATATCATAGTAAATAGGCCCGATGTTAATAACATCGGCTGTGGTTTTGTTTAGAAAAGGAAAACGATAAAATGTGAAAAACCGATTATGTGAACCCGAAATGTGTACCCGATTTGAATATTTAATATTTAATTAATAAAATCAA
>JAOXNN020000064.1:919195-953505 GCA_028571205.2 Hydropsyche betteni | reverse complement strand
TAGGTAATAAGCATCATATTATAGACGTTAACTGTATACGCATATAAAGACCATATTCGCGAAAAAGTCGCGAGCGTTATCGAACAGACGAACACACGGACACACACACAAATCTGCTATTATATATAGGGGATAGGGGATTTTTTCATATAAATATATTAGCATTCGATGTTTTCTATTAACAGTCACGTAAACGTTCTCTTCTATAATAAATATATGGAGCTTTTAAAAGGATATTTATGCTCGTATCGAAGTTGTTAAATGGTATATTTTATATTCCGCTTTATTATTGTAATTGGTACAACGTAAAACCTAATTTCGGTCTTTCTGGATTGCATGAATAGTAAACTGTTTGATTTACAGCCGTGTTTGATAAATGTTTTGAATTTTTTATAAATTGGAGGAAATGGTCTGTAAATCATGTTAAAAGTCTCATGGGTTTTGCGAAACTTTAATTTTAAAACTGTTGCGAACCTCAAATACATATTTTTTAATAACGTACATAACCTGCGAAAATGAAAACGAATTGAATTTTAAAGGTTAGATTAAATAAAAAAATTTGTTTTCATTTTCTTTCACCTGACACTTCTAGTTGTCTATTTCTCATTTATGTGTTAATAAGAACGTTCTACAAATCGACTCAATTTTCTTTTGAATTTGTATTCGTTTTCGGCTAGATTGATGTAATAGACCCTATTAAGAAGCCGCCATACGCTTTTATTTTTATCCCTTGAAGACTTTTGACCTTTTCAGCACCACTAACTTAACGCGTGTTGTGCGTCTTTTTTTCATATGAAAACGCATAAAACAATTTTTCATTTAATAAATTTTTCTCATAACGCCTTGAAATATAGCGCCTTGTTTACGAATCTCCATAGATTTTTATTATTATAAGAAAAAAATCGTTGAATATTTTGAAAATATCTCCATAAGGTAAACAAACAGTTTTGTTACGTTCATGTTGTAATGAAAGTTTTCATTTGAATATTTTCAAATATTCAAAAGGCGCTTTTGAGACAATCGTCGGTGTAACTAACGCTGTATTTATTTTACATGAAATAGTTTCTCTTTTATCATATTTTCAATTATTTATTTCACACAAAGCCTTTTGAACCTAGGAGCTGAATAGCGTAAACCTCGACACAGGTTGTTTCGCTTCGTCGAACACATGTATATAGAGTTGGGGTCGAGTGGTAAATCTAAAATTTATATTTTGTATGTTTCAACCTAATAATGTTACAAAAAAAATTGTATCTCATCGCTGAAAAACCAGTATACAAAATCTAATTAAGCTTCCGTTCTCGCTCATTAAAGCAAACTCGATTACACTTTAATCGATCTTATAACCCCTTTCAGACGTAATCGAATTTGATTGCTGCATCGTAAACAACGTTTTTTTTTTGTTTTGAATACATTCGTTTTATCAAATTGATCTATCGCCGTTGTCATTTAGGAACGCTTCTGAATTTCCACGCACGCTTTTTCAGTAACATTCGTGACAAAAGCGAGTTTAAAAAAACAAACTATCGCATGTCTGAAAAATTTCCATCATAAAAGCTATATTGATTATTTGTTTTCTTTTTATTATTATTTTTTTTTAAAATGTGCCTTCCGTCGAATTCGCTCATGAATTATACAGAGAAAAATTAAGCGGTTTCATACAAATTTTTATTAGTAATTTTTATCGTTTTTTTTTCGTATTGTGCTGTGAAGTTTTAAATTGCCACTGTTTGTGTACGAAATGTGAAATATTTTATCGGGCAGTGGTGAAAGCGAAAGTTTTCCTACCCTATCTCAGATGATGGTTGTTGGAAATTTACGACAGTACAAAATGTATATTATTTTATTATAACGTAAAATGGGATGATAGCCTAACGGAACATCTCACTTAATGTGTATTAAAAACTTTATTTCTTTTTGAAATTAGATTTAACATAATATTGTCTAAAAGTTCCCGCCACTTTTATGCGTCATCTCGATAATTTTCATCGGTATCGCAGATCGAGAAACCTTTTCGGAAAAATATTAATGTACAAAATTTTGTAAATCAACACGTACGTCGAACAAGATACCGACATTCCCGTTTCGCCGCCGATTTCCATGGAATAACGTTCAATTCGTTTGAAATTCTATACTCAAATTGTTGTATTATTTTTCTTTCGGCATCTGCGTATTCGCGATTGATAAAAACACCGGACAGCCATGCAGAACTTGGACACGACCTGACCAAATATTTATTCAACTTAATTACGAAACAATCGATAATTCGATTATCGAATCGAAACGCCGGAACGCACCCCCATCAATATTTTCGATTAACGGGTGCGCCGAAAAAGTCTTTCGATGATTAATTAATCAAATTCGTCACTTGCCAGCGCGCGTTACAACATTCGAAATTATTAATGGTGAAGGCCGCACTTTACGATCAATCCACGTGTGGTGCGGAACGGCCCGGATCTTTCACGTGTCGTCTCCAAAATTGAATCCAAACACCGATATTCGAACGTCGAAGTTTCGAGTGTTTGTATTTTTTCAAATATTTATCACGTTATCGGTCCAATCGACGGATAAGTTAACGTGTCGTGTGTGAAAATTCCCCGGAGGCCATTATCGGATCGCGTGCCGTTCGGTGTTCGACAACTGTCCATATCGACAGGACTTTTCAGATATAATATATGCGTTGGATCGTCGAAAGCGTCAACAGTTTCGTACTCGAGTGTTACACGACTCGGTCGTTCGTCACTTGGAAAAATTCGGGAAAAAAATGGCGCGATAAATCGTCGCGTTTTGTGCGTTCGAATGGCGAACTATCTCGCGTTATAATGCGGACGCTTTTGCGAATTGAATTTATATAAATTAATTTAGTTTCGATAAACAAAGTTATGTGCGATGTCGTCCCCCGCGGGACCGGCATTGTTTCCGTCGTCGTGCCGAATTGAAATATTCCCTTTTGTACAGCCGCGGGTCGGGTAAATAATTTAGCGTTATCGGACTTTATCGCCGAAACTGACGATTTTCTAAGATAATACGAATGCATGTTTTATGTGGACGCCGCCGCGTGGAAAATTCATATTTTCTTTTCGGATTCGATTTTCGTTCGCGATGCACACGAATTGACGTTTTATATTCGCTTCGACATGTCTGGACTCGGGGGAACTTTTCTCGTGAAAAATCCGATATTTCCGATCTGGAAAGTGTATTATTAGTTTCCATTGATTTTATTGTTCGCTCGGGTGTAACTACGAATTTCGATAAACATTTATTTTCGATATTGTCGTTTTTGTGCATTTCAGTCAGTGAAAATAAAAAAAAAAGTTCGCTCGCGGTCTATATTGTTCCAGATTAACGCGCGTTTTCGATGTGCATTTATCAGCTATTTTAATATAGAATTCATAAAAAATTCGTAGCTTTCATACAGCCGTACTATTTTTGGAACACGAAAGTTTATTTTGCGTTCTTTAAATGGAAATTTGGGACGTTTGAAGTCAATAGAGCTTTTGAAATAAAGAGAAAGGAAAAGCGGAATACATACATATTTGAATCCGTCGAAAAAAAAAAACTCACGTGTTATTATTTTCTTTTTTTTTTTACGAGTATATAATTTTGTTATAAAAGCGTATATCGGTTTTATTTTTGATTCAGTGTATAATGGATATTGAAACAATTGATTCGTATTGAAGTGTTCGATACAAAATAGAATGTTGTGCGAATATCCAGTTTCATACGTCGATTGCAACATAGCGCAAAAGATACGTCTCGGATTCATTTCTATTCTGAAACGAATGCTTCTCACATAAAATATAATAATAAATAAGATAATACGGTGATATAAATAAAACGGCCTCAAGATGATTATGGGAAGATCTTTGTCACGGTTGAGAGGCGCCCAGTACGAAGTTGTACTAGGTAATTTTCTTAGTGCATCAAAATTTTAAACATTGTCGTTATGAGAATTTTCTCTTTCAATAGTTTTCCACGTGGAAGGCTCTCGTCCATGTCCTTGTTATGTTCGTGTGTAATTTTCGACGAGAACGGTATCTTTTCGAGTATGTTGACACACTTTGCACACAATCCGCGATGGTTTCTTCCCGAAGTTTTAATGACTTTCCGACCTTTCTTCCAGTATACTTTCTGCTTCTATTTCCTTCTTTTCTGTTCTTTGAGTCGTTCTTGTTTACATATGTTTAGAAAATCCATGTTTGCTTTATTGGCAGTTTAGTTTTCAGTGTTTGATCGGTTTTTTTGTATATATTTTCCTTGTCAAGATTCGGATTTTTGTTCTGAATTGCCGATACTTTGATAATGTTACGCTTTGAAAGAAAAAAAAAAACATTATAAGCATATTGCCAATATAAAAATCTTCTTTATCCTTTGATCGTCGCTTCCTGTGCGAGAAATTGCATCAATGTAATGGAAAAATTAAAAGCACTTTCTCAACGTCTAAACTTTTCTATATTTTTCGAGCCAATTTTGTTATTTTCCTAAAGTGCATTTTTTTTGGCGAAGTACGCGTAATGCAAGTGCCTTACAAAATTATCGGAAATATTTCCTGTTTATTTTTTCTATTTCGTAGTAAACGCTATATTATGTACATATATATTTTCCGGAAAAAAATTGATTGAAATGTTTACATCGCGGGAAACCGTAGATTTTTCATGAAATGCGATACTATCGCGAAACGCGCGATTCATGATAATTTCGTTTCGAGTACTCGTTGTATATCTGCAATATTTTATTTTGCCAAATTTTAATTAGCTTCAAAGAAGTTAAATTAATTAACTAATTTATTCTTAACGGAATAGCTCGGCTTTATCTAGATACGATTCATTGCCTAGTTGCTCGTTTGTTGAATTTTTAAAATTCTATCGCTATTTATGAGCGTATAAATGAAAACGCAATCTAAACGAGGTTTATATCCACTAGCCACGAATCACGAAGTGTGCCAATCGATCACACATACATTTATTATGGACGCTTAAATTTATTCTATGCATTTGAAACTTAATAATTGAATTGTTTCATATGCTATTGTTTGCGGATACGACCGAACAAAACTTTGACGTGACCTGCTTCTATTCATATGAAAACAGAAATGATTCTATTTTTTTCCGATATGTGTTTTTCAACCCATACACGAATAAATCCAATATAAAACGAAACTATACACTCGAAATTCTTGATCCACTCACTACAAAAATCATCGCGTCTCGGATCGCTTTTTATCCGCAGCACAAGAAAATATCGCATTTCGAGCATTTTCCGAGGAAAATCCGACACCGGACGCTGAATTTTCCACTCCGGACTGCGGTCGAGCTCATCACTATTAACGAGTTCGTCGGGGGTGGGCTTTTAAAAATTCATAAAGCCTTTTGTCGTCAATGTCGACTCGGTGCCACCTCGTCTCCGCTTTTTTCCATGTTATCGTCGTTTAGTCAGAAATCGGTCGTGCTGGGTGGTACCGGTTGGGTCGTCTTCGCTCTTCGGATACATATTTTGGTATGATTATTATTTTGTTTGATG
This sequence comes from Hydropsyche betteni, assembly GCA_028571205.2. Taxonomy (NCBI): domain Eukaryota; kingdom Metazoa; phylum Arthropoda; class Insecta; order Trichoptera; family Hydropsychidae; genus Hydropsyche; species Hydropsyche betteni. The sequence goes on along the minus strand of JAOXNN020000064.1, from coordinate 947,985 downwards.
ATGAAAGTCCGCTTTGTTATGCCTTTAATGGATTTGTTTCAAAATCGAACATGATTTGTTATAGATAACCGTTTTCGACTTTTGTAATGTGTTTGAATTATCGATGTATGGTTTTGAGTATTGTATGTAAGTATGGTTTTTTAAAATATTTAATTTTTTATTTATAGGATCTATTATGTTCCACGTGAGGCGTCGACCTGCAGATTGTCAGCCTCGTCGCAGAAAGAAAAAGTCTGGTTCGATACGTGCCAGTGGCAGTGCTACCGGTGTCGGAGCCCCTGCTGGTTTGCTGATTGAAACTCAACCCGACGGTACTGTCATCGACAATGGACGCAGTATTCGTATCTCTGGTGATGTAGTAGAAGTATGTGTATTCGCTTGTGTAGTTTTTTTTTATTATAAAAGTAAAATGTACTAATACAGAATAAATGTTCTTATAACAGGTCGGTTCAGCGAACGGTGTCGCTCTACAACTTTATGGACCTACGATTCAACCTAGGCATTGTGTTTTAGCTGCTAATGATGGGGTCGTGACTGTTCAGCCTCTTCATGCGGATGCTTATACATATGTTAATGGACAACTGATACATCATATGACAATTTTACAAGTTTGTTGTCATTTAAATATTTATATGATATTTATGAATCAAAATAATACATTTTTTCTTTTTGTAGCATGGTTGTCTGATTAAATTTGGACGAATGTCTACTTTCCGCTTTGTAGATCCTGCTCAGGAAAATAAACTCAACAGAAGCCTTTCACAATCGCAGCACTTTGATTCAGGATCAGTATATGATCGGTGCGTATTTTTATTTACAGAAACATTACTTTTGTGTTGCTCTAATTCCAATTATTTGCTAAGCTTTAGACTTCAAAGTCTAGTTTTTTTAACACTTGTTTTTATATTAAATATTATGTAATTCATTTGAAAAAATGAAGACATGATTTATTGATTAAGTGATACAATATTTCACTTAAATTTATTTATTTTTTTCTTTTTTTGCATGTTCCATCGTTGGTGTTGTTCGAATCCCTTTATAATTTCATAAATTCACAATTGACAACATTCATGAAAAACACATCTGCTTATTTATTTTATGCTGTTATTCACCTGTGTGTTGTGTTGTCCAAATTTATGTTTTATTTTTGAACCGCTTAAAACATTATGTTTCAACAATGAAGATCTCCCACATCCCCTATACCTGACGGAAATAGTGGCATTATATCACCACTTTCGCAATCTGCACATAGTCATCTCGATATGATTCAAAATTCGATGGATCCAAATGGAGTGAATAGCACTGGCGGAAGTGAATTTCAGAGGACTATGAGTCCCATTTTGAGCTCTAACAAAATTGGATCCCAAGATAATTTTGCAATGTCGTACCCCAAAAATAATATGGATAATTCTGATGCATTGTCCGGGTATATGAACAACAATAATAATAATGTAAAAATGGATGACGAATCCTTAATGATGTCTCAGCATTTGGCAAATTCTAAAACGGATTTATTGCAAGATGCACAATTCAGTTCACCATACAATGGGATCAGTAATGCTCAAAATCTTTCGACAAAAGAACAAACAAATATGAGCAAAACTCCGAATAACCAGTGCAAAGATAATTACGAGACGACTTTCGACTTAGATGGAAATGTTGAAACTAAAAGTATATGTAGTGCAAAAAGTGGAGGATCTGGACACGATAACAGGTATGATTTTTTTAAAAATATTATATTAATGTGTGAGTATGAATCTTTAATTGATAGAATTTTTAATGTTTGTGTTTTTGTTAAGTTTAATTTTTAATATTCATTTGCTTTTTACACAGGATACCGAGAGGTCAAGAAGCTATTTTACCAGCAGTTCTTGAATTTCCTGAACAAACACAACAAATATTCTTACAGAGTGTTATTTCTCGATTGGATGTTAATGCGCCAGCATTTAAACTTGCACCAGTTTATACATTATATTTGTGTGCCAGGTATACATTTTATTAGACTTGTTGATATTTTATAAAATAGAATTTGATTGCAACTTATTTTTATTTTTCAGATATCGAGCATCAACACATTACCGACCCGATTTGTCACCTACTGAACGTGCACAGAAACTAACTGCTCTTTTGCACCACATTGCTAATCTCATTCAAAATACCGTACAGGTACTACAAAAATCATTAATTCTTGTTTTAATTGTATTCATTGTTTTATCAACAATTTTTTGTATTTTTAGGAAAAATATTCTGATTCAGCAGTGCAAGCCTTTTGGATGGCCAATAGCTCAGAACTTTTACATTTTCTCAAATGTGATAGGCATATATCTGCATTCACTGTACAGGCTCAAGACATACTTGCACACACTGTTCAAAATGCTTTTAGGTACTATATTTAGTTAAGCAGTTGTATTTTGACCATAAAATTTTATACTTATCTATTTTTTTTTAAATTATAGCAATCTAGTTGGATGTTTCCACATAGAATTATCACAGGTTCTAACACCCTTCTTAGACGAAGGGTCAAGTGAAACTGAAGCTGTGGGAGCAGTCATATCCTCTCTCGGTAGTGCCATGGCTTTGTTACGCCGATGTCGTGTAAATGCTGCACTAACCATTCAACTCTTTTCTCAGCTGTTTCATTATATCAATGTTTGGTGTTTTAATAAAGTTAGTATTCAACTTGACGTCATCAAAAGGTATGTTCCTTTGCTTAACATATTGTTTGTAATTTTAGGTTGTGACCTCATCTTATATGTGGTGTGCCGGATGGGGTGCTTTAATTAGCGCACGTTTGGCACCCATCGGATCATGGGCTGAGCGTCAAGGATTGGAGTTTGCAGCAGAATGTTATCTTGCTTTGATACATCAATGTGCACACTTGTTGCAGGTATTTTTAATTATTTCAAATATTGAGTTGACAATTATAGTTCAAAATTAAATCTTTTTTGCTTCGTTACATTTAGGCTCCTAAAAACACTCCTGATGATATCGCGAATTTGACTTCAGCTTGTTTCAAATTGAATTCAGTGCAGTTGAGGTGTTTATTAGGAGGCTTCACAGAAGAATTACCTGGAGGTGGCATACGACATTTACCACCTGATTTGGTAGAAGCAGCTGTGAAACATGCTCAAGGTGTAGCTGATGAGTTGCACAGGGCTGATGGGAGAGAAGTATGTTAAACTTCATTGAAAATAAAAATAAACATGCTTCTTGATTTTGGTGTTATATATTTTTTATTTTATAACAGATAATTTTGGAAGAAAGTAGTTCATTGCCATTGTCTCTTTTGATACCTGAAGATGGATTCAGTGCAGATGTAGTTCGAGGTCTACCTAGTGGATTTGCTGAGTTTTTAGCTCCTCTTCAACGTGCTGGATTATGTAGACTTGCACCTCAACCTCATTCTCAAGGACATTGGACTGTTTATATGAATGGTACGTAATGCTTGTCAAAAGTCCTTAATTTTTATGAATATATTTTAATTTTTTCTTATGCGATATTTGTAGGATATGGAGGAGGTGTATCTGTGAAACCAAGCCAACAACCAGTGGTACAAGTAATACAACTCCAGAAAAATTCCAATGGCATGGGTCTTAGTATTGTGGCTGCCAAGGTATTTATTTTAATTAATTTCTCAATTTTTGATTACCTTATGTTCAATTATAATTTTTTTTTGTGTATCTCAGGGAGCAGGGCAGAATAAGTTGGGAATTTACATCAAGTCAGTAGTAGCTGGTGGTGCAGCAGCTGCAGATCAAAGATTACAAGCTGGCGATCAGTTGTTATCTGTTGATGGTCATTCTTTAGTAGGCATCACTCAAGAAAAAGCGGCCGAACATCTCGTTCGCACTGGACCTGTCGTAACATTGCAAGTCGCTAAACAGGGTGCAGTTTTACATGGTCTTGCAACATTATTGCGCCAACCCAGCCCTCAAGCAAATAGAGGTATTAAAACATGAAATATGGTTTTAACTAGTCTATATTTAATTATATTGTCGGTACTATTTTGTAATTTGATTAATGATATTTAACTAACAAATTAATTGATTAAGGATATTTGATATTTGTTCTAATTGTCAAACTGTGTCAATCCTGTTAACAGGCCTTTCCGAAAATCAGGATTTTTGTGATAACTTTTCAAGAAGTATGTTACAGAGAAAAAGAAGTGATGGTAATTTATATAGTTCAGATGATAGCCTTAATACTGGAATACAATTCATACCAAATTTACTAACGGATTACTCTCAAGAATATTCAGCTGAATATTCTGATTTTGAAGATTCATATAACAATAATCCGATAAATTATTCAATGTGTAGCACTAACGAATATAGAGTACCTCCAACATTCAGTTTTACAGACTATGATGAAGTTCATTCATCAGAAATGAGATCTGCATGCAAAAATTTGGGACTAGTGCGGAATACAACACATAGAGAACAATCAGTGGATTCAAGTCAATCCTATGATTCAGATTGTAGCTATCCAGAATGTATGAAAAAAATTGATGATAATTGTACTTACAACTATTATGTGAATATAGATCAGAAAAATACTCGTGCTGAACCATCTTACGAGCAACAGCTTTGTAATAAAACTATGGAATCTATGAAAATATCAGATGTTTTGCATACTGGGAAATTAAAGACATCACAGCAAGAGTTAGATGAAATACCTTATATCGATGATGAAACTGATTCTACTTTAGGCGAAAATGATACTTCTACTAAACAAGTTTTCAGGAGAAATGAAAATATACCAACAATAAAGATAATGGATGTCGATGGTGAATTGAAGAATTGTGACGATGATCGAAAGGATTCTTGTGATATTGGGGTTAATGTTGATTTTTCCAATTTGTTGACTAATAATGAATCTTCTGTTGATTTTGTAGAAGTTCACAATTCTCCTGTAAATAATAATTCTAATGCTGAACAGAATGATTTTTTAGGCAAAAGCCCAAGCGATCAAAATTTTTTTTCAGAAAATTTTTTGGTTCGAAAAAATAATAGCAAAAATCGTTATTTCAATCATATAAAGATAAATATCGATAAAAAAGATAAAAATATAACCTGCAATAAAACAATACATTGTAATAGAAATGGTATTGTTAAAAATAAAAGCAATATATGTTTAAACGAATTTAATGAATATAATATTTTAGATAATAATAGTGAATCACCTGAAATCCAGGCTAAAAGAAATATATGTGTAACTAACAGCCCGAGTTCAAATACTGAAAATTCCAAAAACACTATCAAGAATGATACTAAATATAAAATTTCTTTTAACAGTGCTTCAAAATCTTCTTTTGAAAAGAATCCTGTTAATGTATCTCCATCAAAGACTGGTTATGTTGGTGGTAAAGTCAAAGCTTTAGCAAAACGTTTCAATGATATTAATTTAATGTATCAAACCAAATTGTACAAACGTAATTGTCAGTCCACACCCGACGTATCGCATTGCGGTGTAAAAAAAAATTGTGATGTTTCACAAACAACTACCATTAGTTCGAGTTTAGATACTTTTGATTTTCCTTCAAGTGAAAATATTAAAGAAACAACTTCTCAAAATCATAAATATTCTACTGAAGAACAGAAGAAATTAAAAATGCTGCTTGAAGATTGGTCTAAACATGGAAGTAAAAGTGAACTCGATGATATTTCAAAAATTAAAAATGAAGATAATTTAACTAAACAAAAGATGATGGATACCCCTACAAATATTATTTTCAAGTCTAGTTTAATACTCAAAACCAATTTTGATAACAAAAAAATTTCAATGACAACAAACAATAAGCCAGAAAAGAAGCTCAGTGAAACCAATAAAATCATTAAATCGCCATTGAACAAACAATTTGGAAGTTTAGAGAAGCTGACAGGATCTATGACACCTAGAAATTTGGATTTCGTTTCATGCAAATCCCTTTCTACACCAAGTATCAACAAAAGTGCAAAAAAACCAACTGTAGCAATAGAAAAAACGAAACTTGTTATGCCTAGGAAAAAATTTCCACAGTCGTACATTGTGAAAAAAAAGCAATCACCTTCAATAGGAAGGTTAAATTATCCTATTTCTTTTGGTATTGTACAAAGTTGTCCAAATTTGATTCCAAGTAATCAGCGGAGTATTAGTTTAGGAAAACCCAGAAAACATGTTAGCTGTTCAGATATTAGCAAAATATCTGGTAATAGTGATATAGATAGACCATCTTATATGAAAATTTGTCGTATTAGAAATAAAAACTTATCCCAAGAAAGACCACCTACGCCACGATTTGCTTGGATTCAGTACGGCCCGAATATTATTAACGCTAAGAAAAGTTTATCATATGAAGATATCAGTAAGCTAACAATTTTACTGATTATGAGCACATTGTTTAGATTTTATTTTTTTGAGTTTGTTTTTTCTAATTTCTTATTATGTTTTTTCAGCTATTAATTTTAAGTTATATTTTCATTATTTATGTAACTGAATTGGTGCATGCAATAATTTATTTTTATTTAGTATGTTATTGTTTATGTGTATATCAAAATCGATTATTTTTCACAAGTCAATCAGCTTAAAAAATATGAATATTCAAATTTTTAGGTCCACGTAGGATGTCAGAAAGAGATCTACCGTCGAAAATTGAAATGGAGCAAAATTCTGTTGGCAGTCATTTTTCAAATACAGTGAAATCGTCTAAAAGCGTTCCTGCTCTTCACGAACACACAAAACAACATGAAGTTTTCAATCCCGGTTATTCGAGGTATTTTGCATACGTCTAAAAATGTTTTATATTTTCCAATTTAATTTTTTTTCCGATGAACTCTTATCAATCCATCTATTTTTCAGGACATCTTCTAATAATAGTATACCAGCTATGGTTGGTTTGAAAACGAAAATGAATCCTGTTCAAAATCCTCAACAAACCCAAATTTCAGATCAAAATAGTTTTTATCAAAACCTTAGTGTGTATAGAAATAGTGGATTAGGCGAAAGGTACTTACAATATATTTCAAAAAGTGTGTGCAAGTTGATTTGAACACATTTTTTTCATAAATAAATTTGTAATTTTTCAGATCATCCACCTTACGTAATTCTCAAAACAATTTACAATTACATGCTTCTTCTCAACCAAAAATGAATATGACTTTAGATAGTCAAGGAAACGTTCAACAACAGATTCCTATTGATAGATTATCGAGCAATCAAAGACCTCAATCTGCTTACTATGGAAATCAGATGAATCAAAATCTGGCTCAAAATTCAAATGGAATTAGAGCAACTCAAAGTATTAAAGACTTACCAATGAGTACAGATGGTTATCAAGCAGGTTATCAGGCAAGTATTTAAATACTTCAAGCACTTAACTGTTCTTTGGATCAATTTTCTGATTGTTGCTTTCTTTATTTTTTCAGAGAGGAAATTATCCTAGTATGCCAAATGTGAATCAAGGATATGGTTCCAATTTACACAGCCAGCAATCGCAATCTTATAATCAAATGCAAAATAGTTATCAGACTAATCCTAATAATATGGGACGTGTTTCATCTGCAGTTATGTCTCCAAACCAATACAACAGTCAGATGGACAATATGTCTAACCAATATCCCGTACCGAGCCCTGGTGGAAACCAAAATATTCAGAGTCCATATGGAAATCAAAATATATATAATCAAATGCCAAATGGAAACCTTAATCATAGTGCTAATAATACTATGACATTACGAGGTCAGGCCAAGTTGGCGGAAATGTCTGAAGAAGTTACTAGAAGACAGCAGCGTGGTCATATGAATATTCAAGGAGACAATAGTGTGCTGTCTCCAGTTCAGCAAAATAGGTAAAGTTTTCACAAGAATATATGCTTGTATATTAAAAATTGAAATATGAAAGAATTTATAAAGATATGTTGTCCAATTTTTATTGTAGATTTCAATATGGACATGATGGATATGGAACTAATGGACCGTTATCTCCGAATGTACCAATGTCACCAACTAAACAACAACCGCCTGTTGCTCCAAAACCTCAAGTAAACTTTTGTTTATTTATAAATCAGTTTTCATTTTATTTTTGAATATGTCAAAATTCAGTATATGACTGAAATACTCACATTTACAGAGTTTGAAACGAGGAGTTTCTGGAGATATTCCAGCTCAAGATATGGTAGAAGGTCCTCCACTTCCACCAACAGCTACTCATCCTCTTTATCATCAACAGCAAAGTGACGAAGGTAGTTGAAGCTGACATATATAATGTAATATTATCATGTGAATTGAATGCTCATAATGTAATTGAAAAATTATTTTCTTAGATGGAGGTTATCTCGCTAGTTCATCTGATCCACCAGCTGTTTCTTTCTATTCAACTCAACGATCAAGTCAAAACTCTCAGTCTCATATTCCACCTAATCCATGGGAAAGAGAAGAGAGAGAGAAAGTATGTTATTGTTGAAATGATTTCTTGTTATATTTCTTTTTCGTTCGAATGTACTGTTATTTTATATAAAATATTTTTGAAAAGGAACTGGAAGCTAGAAGAGTTGCTGCTAGAGTATGGCGTGATCAACAAATTGGGGCATTACAAGCAATCGGTGAAGATCATCGAACACCACAGCAGGAGCAGCAATTACGTGCATTGACATTGGAAAGAGATTTCCAACGCCGTGCTCAAGAAGCCCAGGCTGATGATGATGACAAGGTTTTTATTTGTGTAATGCTTTAAAAAGTTGTAGATAATTTTGAATTCTCTAAAGTTATTATTTTTTTAAAGGATGTTGAAGTAAGAGCAGCTGCAGCAGCAGCAGCTGCGGCCGCAGCTGCAGCGGCCACAGCAGGATCATCTACTTCCCATGGTGGATTACTTCGTCTTGCCAACCCAAATGTCCCATCACAGGATTTGAATTTAGTTCCAGTTGCTAGCAATATAGTTAGTAGTATCCAACCGATATCTGTGGCTACCAGTAATGTAAATGGTGGTGAACAGGTAATTTATTTTATTTATTTTGTTTAACTTCATTTTTAATAAATTTTATATTTTTTCTAATATGATTTTCCAGCAACAAGATAATACTCCCAATCAACAAGATAACCGTACTTCGACTCAACCACCACCTATGCCATCTATTCAGCCAAAGTCCATACTCAAATCTAATTTGAGACTGGAAAATCTTAACTCGGGCTCACCACAAAGCCCTAATAAAACTCAGAAAAATGCTAGTTTTTCTGCTAACCTTACCCCCCAAAGTTTGAAATTTGACAATGTGTCTAAATATGATTCTGCATCACAAAAATATGACATGATGAATTCAAAATATGATCATAATGTCAATAATAAATATGATCCCAGTGTATCTTCTAAATATGATATTAGTCAATCGAAATATTCTGAGCAGACTGGCAATGTTACAACAAAATATGAACAGCAATATTCTTACAATGTGAATAACAACTCTACATTATCTAAGTTTGACGCTAACCCGTTGAATGCGAATGTAGTTTCTCCTAATCATTTAACACAAGCAATGGGAGAGCTTTATGTTAATTCAAGTTCACCGTATAACCGTCAAGAAAATCCTAATACAAATGCTCGCTATGATCTTCAGTATTACAATCAAGATAATGCTCATATTAATCCTGCGCCACCTCCACCAGAAAGAGGATCTTCATTTGCAATCATGTCTCAACAACAAGCTTTAAGATCTAACATATCTACATCGAGTCAAATATCTCATAGTCAAACTTCAAGTATTGTTGGCAATAATACTTTGGGAATGAAAGATAAAAGGGTTAGTTTTAATGACAATGATTCATCTGCAATCTTAGGATCTGCGAATGCGGAAAAACAAGAGAATGAAATGGAAATCATTAGAGAGGATCCAGATGTAAGTCATTTGCGAGATGATTATATTGGTTGTAGATTTTCAATGATTTAACTAAATACAATTTGTGTTTTTCAGAGATTTATAATGGAAGCTGAAAATATGTTACAAAGTCCATCTACACCAACCGGTACAAACGTTACTCATACACCTGGTGTCATTGGGGCTCAAGAAGTATACAGGTGAATTAATATAATTAACTAGCGGTAGTACGCGGCGTCTCTCGGGACTCGGTGTTTTAAATCAATTTTTTTTTTGGGAACATTTTTTTGCGGGTTGTCCCGTTTTGGGTGCTATGGTAATATGGTCACCCTATTTTGATGATACAATAACCTTCTCGACAAAAAAATATTTGTTTTATATAGGTGGGGGAACATTTTTTTGCAGACCGTCCCATTTTGGGTTCCGGGAAATATGGTCACCCTATTTTAATGATGCTAAAAACCTTCTCCACAAAAAAATACATATACATTGCAATTTTTGTGGCGATCAGTCGAAAGGTGTTGGGAGTGAAACGGCAACAAACAAATATACAAACATCCATTTTTATATATATAGATGTATTAGTTTAACTATAAAATTTATTACATAATAATAATTGTTTAATTTCATTTTAGGGATCCACGCCAGAAACGTTTAGCTGAACAACAAAAAGCGCAGCAAGCTGGGAATACACCGATTCCAGAAAAACTGTCTTTCAAAGAAAAGATGAAAATGTTTGCATTAGAATCTGGAGAAAGTAACACACCTAAAGATAAAGTGAAAATTTCAAGAGCTCAACGGGATATAGATGCTGTACATTGAAATTTTGTTATATCGGATGGTTGGTCTTTTAAGTTTTATGCCATTTTGTTGAAATTTTTGACCAATTAATTAAGTATTATTTGTAATTTGACCACCAAAATGTTTTTTTTTGTATTAAGAATTCGAAAAATCATGTATAGAAATGAATTGAGTATTTATAGTTTGGATCGAGATTATGTACGTATGTAAATATGACTGTGAATTAAAAATATTTTAGTATGAATTTTGATAGAGAATATTAGTTTCTATGTATTTAGATATATTCTTAGATTTTTAAAAATATGTTATATTTTGGAATTTTAATTATCACGGTGATATTCAATGAAATTTAATTTTATAAAGTTGAACCATATTTGTCAATTATTTAGTTTTCGGTATGAACTTTGTGAAAAACTTTCATTATTTGGCAGCTGTTTAGAATGTCTTAAAAATTTATAAATATAGACCATTTCATCAAATATATCGATGGCTATATAATATTAAATTTAGATGTATATTGAGTATATTGCCACTTTTTTGTATGTAGAATGTTAATTTTTTTTCAAGAACACATTACATCAGATTCAGTGTGTTCAAAGACCCAAAAACCTTACATTGAATGTTTAAAATGAGACGTTCAACATTATTTTGGAAAGTAAACTTATGCTTTACATAATATACATTGAAGAATTCCAAACATTTTGATCCAGTTTATAATATATTGCTTCGTATACATATCTACTAGCTTTCTATTTTTTAATTGATCTATAAATCAACTTAATAATAGAATTTTACTTATTTTTTGTTATTTATTTGTATTTAGAATTTTATAAATATTGCATTTTTTAAATAATTAATAATTGTTAGACATTTTTCTGAAATAAGTTTTGATAAATATGTAAATTATATTTACGTTATGATAAATTTGTTTCCCAATAATGTTCTATAGATATTTTCGGTATTTAGAATTTTCAATATTTCTTGCAATGTTAAAATTTATATTAATAACTTCATATGTAACAAAAAAAAAAAATTATTAAGCATGTTAAATGCATGTTTTATGAAATGCAAATCCTTCAATGTAATTGTTGAAAAAATCAATTGTTTCGCTTCATCAAAGTCTTCTGAATAGCAATCACTGCGCTATCCTTAAATAATCAAGTTCATCAAAATATTGCAGATTTATATTTAAGGCAAATTTTATTTTATTAAGTTTCAATTTAATAAAACTAATGTTCTCGAGTATGCAATACAATTATTGTTATAATGTTTTGTAAGATATTATATACAACTTAATAAAATTGTATTATATTCTGAATTTTATTTGATTTTTCATATCATCGGTATCCTGGTAATATAGCATAAGATTATAAATACAGAAAAAAGTATGAATTATAAATATTTATTTATACTAAGTTTTTACAATTCTATTTCTTCTTCTATGTACTGTAAATTTAATGGTATTATTATCAATTATAATAGGGGATACAGTAGTATGTTTTTTGTTGATTGTTGAAATTTCGGCAGTTGTGTTTATATTCTTTTCTTTGTCTCGAATGTTTTGAAGAGATGGCGTGGTATTAGAAATAATACAGTTTTTCTCAGTAGATAAAAGAATATCTTCGTCATAAGTTTGTGGTTTGACTTCAGAGTCCATTTCCTGTTTTGAAATACGTGCAGTATTATTAAAATTATCATTTTCCTGGGGTTTTGTACAGGACTTTTCGCTATCAAATGAGCGAGTATTTTTATTTGTTTTTTCATCTAAAGGTTCCTGCTTCATATCATTCGAGCTGGTTTTGTGTTTTTTCTTTTTGGAAGAATCTTTATGTTTTTTGGGTACAGTATTTTTTGAATCTGTAGTTCTTGTGTGTTTAGCATCATTTTTATTATCATTCAACATGCTGACTTTGGGAGTTTCTTTTTTTGAATCATTTATGTTTATTTCAGAACTGGAATTAGTTTTGTCTTTCTTACTATTTTCATGCTTTGATTCAGGTATATTGTTTAAAATACCTTTTATTTCCATAAACAGAGAATCATTTATTTTTTTAGATAAATCCTGTAAAGGATGGTCTACTGAGTTTTCTTGTTTCAAATTACTTTTTAGTACAGTATTACTGTTGGAATCAGTTGTATGTTGTTCTTTTATGTCTAGTTGGTTTTGCTGGTTTGGTATAAGTATTGAATTATTCAAAATATTATTTTCAACTAAATGCAAAGAATTATTATTACATTTACGAGAAACAGCAGTCTTATTTTCAATGTTTTTTGTTTTAGAATTCTTCTTAGATTTTTTACTGGTAAAATTACTTTTGTTTTTTGCATTATCAATTTTTAAATTTTGGTTATCCGTCAGCGAAATTATCTTATGAACATCTGATGGATTTGGTTTGTTGTCTTCACTATTACAGTTTTCTTTTTTTACTTTTGTATCACTGGTAAAAGCAGTTTTATGATTTTTAACAATATGGGTAGGAATTTCTGCCTCGTGATCAAATAAACTAATAGACTTAGTTTTGAAGTTTCCTTTTTTCATCTTCATATCACTAAAAGAGGTTTCGTTTTGTTCTATTATATTTGCTGCTTTATCTTCTTTTGATATAGATTTTGAATCTGCAATATTATTTTCTTTTTTTGTACAAGGAACAAAATCAGTTTTTATGTTTTCGGTGTAGTCAGCATTTGAAATAAAAGCTTTTGATTTCTGCTTGTTCAAAGCATTGAGTATATTTATGGTATCATTAGAAACATTCATATCTATTTTTTTTCTATTATTGAAATTTCCTAGTGTGGACGAAGGATCGACATTGATCATTTTTTTATTGGTTGAAACTTCAGTGTTTAAACCGTTAATTGATTTGACTTTGGAGGAATGTTTCATTGAATCAATGTATTCATGAATATTTTTGACTGAAGTGTTATTTTTTGCATGCGTTAGTTCTGAAAATTTAGGCGGAAAATTGCAGACTCCCATATTAGTATTAATAACATTTTGATGCATATTAATATCACTTGTTACCTTGGTATTATTTATATTGGGATCAGAGATGTCATTTTTCACATGAGTCATATTTTTATGAAAATTTTGATCCACATCAAAATTTGTTCTTACATTTTCGTCTTTATTTCTAAATTCTTCAGAGTTGTTTCTTTTGCGAGATCTTTCTGCAGCGTGAGGTCTGTAAGGATCGCTATAATTACCCCCAAAATTCGAACGATCAATATTGTCTTCAGGGTATTTGGGTCTTGAATAATCGTTTTCAGGAAGTCTGTTATTAGTGTGAGATCCAGTCCGAGAGCTAGAATATCTTCTAGTTTTATCTTCTCTTATATTATCATAGGATGACCGTGAATGACTTTCTCTGCTTCTATTTCTATTATAATCTTTATAAGAAGAGCCAGATGATTGAGAAATTCTATCCTGTTCTATATATTGTCGTTTAGGGGGAGATTGTCTTCCGGATCTAAAAATAAAAATGATTTAAACGTAATACAGCATTTTACACAATTTTCGTACTAAATAATTCTAGTATCTATGTTATTTTTATCACCTATGCGAAGAAGGAGAACGAACACGTTTTCTAGAAGATTTATCATCAGGGAATTGATGATTTGCTCTATTGAATTGATCATCATTTTTATTTTTATTTTCCATGTGTATTAACTTTTCTTCATTACGTAACTGGGATGGATAAAAAAACGGATAGAAAAACAGATAATATGCAAAAATGCAAAAGTATTATAGAAAAAATATACGTACTACTTTATTGATAATGGGAGATGGATTTGTAATTTCTTTGAGATTTTTGGTTTCGGCCAAACTGAACGTTGGATTTGGCAATTTTGGCTTAGTCAAATTTTTTTTGTCATTGATTTGATATTTTTCTAACCTAGAATAGAAAGATAAATCAAAATCTGTTAATAAAATAAATTATAATGAATAAACAGTTCTGTTACGCACTGAGCTCTAACATCTTGGTACATTCTATCTTTACGAGATATTTCTGCTTTAGCCGTCTTGAAGAGAGCTGATATATTTGTTTGAAGGGTTTCATATTGTTTTTCAAGGGCGGCATGTTTCTGTTTCACAAAAATCATTAATACAAATAAGATTTAACAAAATAAAAAGAGTGTGACGGATTCACATACCTCATTGACAGTTTTGATTTCACTTTTCAATTCCTGAATTTGATTTTGAAGATTATCGTTAGCCTTTTGTAGCTAAAATGACAAAATGTCAACAAATCACATTTTTAGGGAAAAACTATATTGTGTGAGGCTTTAGTAATACGTACATCTTGGAGTCGTTCACCTAAATTAAAATCATCAATTTGATCGTATAAGTAATCAGGGAAAGCAGAATCTGTAGGATCGTCCCCAGACATCGCGCGCCAAAAACGTATTCTGACAGCTCAATTCAGTGTTGTCATTAGCTTTATTTAGATGCGCAATAAGCCGAATTACTCTATTTGGCTGACCTGATGTTTATTCAAACGACACAAGAATATACGACATTAAAACACACAATACTAGAACACAATTTAATAGAAATTTCACGATATTTTTAGACTCATAATCATTTATGAAAATAACGAAATTCGGCTCTTTTATAATCAATAGGCCTTGAAAGAGCCACCTAAAGTTATGAGAGCCAGATTTGGTCTTAAAGGCTGGCGCTCTGCAAGATATATCTATCAGTTTGTCAGGTGACAGTGTTTGATTTATTTAACCTTCGAGCGGGCATGCTGTTGAGAAATTGGCGACGAATACGCGTAAAAGCTTTTGCTACCTTTAACACGAGTCATAAGCATCGAGATCTGAGCTGTTACAGGGCCAATGTCTCTCCGACTCTTTCAATAAACATCCTCTCAAGAAACACAGCTTCAAAAATTAATATAAAGTTAAGGATTAGCAGGCAAAATATATATGTATGTTATTATAAGGCCTAATATATTTATAAAGTTACAGCAAAGTCATATAATTATTAGATTTGTACGTATAAAAGTTAAAAAAACAAATAAAATGAACTGAAAACTTTTTTGACGACGACGAAATTTTCAAAACGTCGTACCGGCGCTATTTATTTTCAGTAAGCCGTAAAATGTTTGAGGATGATATCTGGTGATATCTGCCGAGTAAATGAAAATGGCTCTTCCATACCACTTCTCCCCTATAATTGAAATAAATTAGAAAACATTATCAATCAGGTTATTTAATCATCATGTCTGGTTATATTCTTTTTGTACGTAGACACGGACAATTTTTTTTAATTAATTGATATGTGTTTTTTTTTTCATAACAAATAATTTGCCACCATGGATATACAGAAGATATTCAATAAAAAATTTAATAATTTTCAATACTTTTTATTTCAATGAAAATTAAAAACACATAAACAGTCCAATCGTGCTTTACTTATTTTTTATTCTTAAATAATTTCTGATAAATATTCGAAAAATAAAATGACAATTATATTTATAATAGCTTACGAATACAATGAACAAATTTGAATTATATAATAGAACAGTTCAGATTAGTATTATACTTTTGATAATTAATTTATTTGTCAGGCAACCATATCTGTATATTATTTTGAAGTTCTTTTTTTAAAGCCTCATTTAATTGTTCATCGTCAGCATCTGGCAATTGGCGTTCAATGAGTCTTGCAGCTTTGTTGTAACGTGCAATACTTCCAACTGCTGCACGTATATCATGATCATCTTGTATTTTATTATCCTTTATTAAAAAAATGATCATCATTTCTTTTTCTTTTAGAATTATTAATTTACCAATTAAAAAAACATTATGCATGCTTACAGAAATATTTTCTAATGGAAAAACTTTTATCCAACCACCGACTGTATTCGGTGCCACTGACCAGTCTCTTCCGTTTCCCCACAAAACATTTACTGGAGTTGCGCATTTGTGTTTTTTGTCACATTTCTTAATTACACTATACCTGCCCCATGTTTCTTCAGATAATGGATTCTGAAATTAATTGAATAATATACAGTGAAAATGTATCAAAAATGTAAATACAAATAATTTATGTATTTTAATATACCATTGGTTCATTAACACATTTTGGTGGAAACGATAAGGTAATAGCTGGTATAGGGTGACCTTTTTTGCGCGAAGGTGATGGTTTTGTATGTAATGAAGAACGATGAGATCTTCCTGATGCAACTCGACCATGTTTGAATTTTGTTCTTGGGATTATATGAGGTTGCTAAATAATAATATAGTTTAATAAAAAGAAAGAAATTTGTTTTAGTACTGAAATTTTAAATATCCAACCTCTTTTTTATTCCATTGATTATTTTCTTCATAATTATCTGTACCATTTTCATAGTTTTCTGAATCTTCATCAGAATATGAACTGAAATATATGGATAAAATAATAAATAAAACAATGCAAAATTATAATTAAAAGCTTTAAATACTTTGGAATAGTTTCTGATTTAGATCTATTTTTGGACCAAACAGTAAAAAGGGACAGTCCCGTGTTGCACATAGGAAGTCCTAATAAATCAAACAAGTCGTGTAATAGAGGTTTTTTGACAATTTCATCTGCATCACAATCATTAGCTAAAGCTGGACTAAGGTTGACCTATAACAAGATTAAAATTAGCTTGGATGAAATTAAAATGATCATAAATAATATAATATTACCTCCAATAACCATGGACGTAGGTCTGCATCGACTAGTACATCAAAACCGAAAAATTCAAAACAATTTCTTGCTGGTGGTACTCCGGCTGTTTGTGCTAATGCTGTTAATACTACTAATGCAGCAACACGTTGCCAAAGACGCCACCCTTTTGCGCTGCCCACTCCCGATTGATTCATATATCTTCGTACTTGGCGTAAAGTCCATTTACAACCTTCAATAAATTGAATCAAATTTGTTGTAAAAAATAATATTATTGAGTGGTGGAATTGATTGATTGGTTACCAGATCCGATTCTATCTTTACATTCTGCATATTTTGGTCCAAATTTATTGAGAGAACTGTTTGTTAAATGTCTGAATGGGTTTTGTAAATCAGTCAAAGAGAACTTATCAGTACCTAAATAAGGACATTAGTTTTTAGTATGTTGTATTTAATTTGATTAAATTATAGAAAGAGAAACTCACTAAATCTAGCTAAGCCTTCTTTGTACAAGTAAACAGTTAAGGGATGATAAGAAGGAATACATACATAAAGTCTAAGATCAAATTTATAACCACCAATTAGTAAAGGACGTTCGATGTACCTTTGTACGACGGAATTACTATCACAAGTTAAATCACTTAGCCTCTGAAAAGTACATTCATTAGAGAAAAAATATAAAAAATGGTATAACCGTCAATCAAATGTAGTTTACTCTGAACAAATATATTCCCCTCCCTTGACTTTGACCAACCGGCTTACAAATCCATATTTTTTGATTCAGTTCATTGATTTCGTTAGAATCATTAGAATCTTCTTCCTTAGGAAAAGTCTTTGGTCTGTTTTTAGAGCATTCCGCAGCTAGCTTTGCATATTCTAA
The DNA here is from genome assembly GCA_028571205.2 of Hydropsyche betteni. Taxonomy (NCBI): domain Eukaryota; kingdom Metazoa; phylum Arthropoda; class Insecta; order Trichoptera; family Hydropsychidae; genus Hydropsyche; species Hydropsyche betteni. Next base: position 929,802 of record JAOXNN020000064.1, on the reverse strand, counting down.
CGGCAAGTGATAACCATGAGGGCTAAAATTTTTAACATTATAAACCTACACATTTCTATACTTATATTAGAATTCAAAGTTATTTGATGCCATGAAAATATTGATCATAATCATTTAAGGCATTATTCGTTAAACAAAAAAAAAATAGTTTTTATCCAATATTTTCATGATAATAGCAAAAGTGCATACTGGAATGATTTGTAGGTAAACAAAGAATCGTTAGCTTCGGCAATAAATTGATTATTGCCGCATCGGTATGGGGTTGTAAACGAGGGGTTGGTAGTAGGAGTCGGAAGTAGGTGGACAAGGGCGCACGCCAGCTTTTTCAAATCGGTATCGCGAGCATCGCGTGCCTTGCGTACGACATAAAAATCGAAATGTCGACTGCAAAACAACGAAAAGAATCTTAAATGGCAAAGATATATATTAACTGTGTGTTCTTGATTGATTATTCTGAAAAAAATTGTATGGAGTCGAAAGGGATGGACGATGTTATGGATCGTTAGTCGCTGTTGATGTGCCTTGATTTTTATCACCTTTGAAAGGGTTTATGATGTATTTTTGCTGTTGAATTGTTGAAGATTTATTGAGATCGATTAATTTATAGTGTTTTTTGATATTAAATTTTTATTGCTTGTATTATAAAGTAAAATTTTTAATATTCGAAAGAATAATTTAATAAAGATGAGTTAGTTCCGTTGAATACAAAATTTTGATGTAAAATTATAATTTTCGACATTGACCCTTTTTTCAAAACCATGCGATTTACAGATAAAACAAATTTAATGGCACCAAACATATTGAAAACATGAAAAACCATCAAACTTTCACCATAAACATAAATTTCATCAACGACAAATGCACATCAATGAAAAAACACGCACCGATTGCACGCGTTTGCCGATTTTTCAAATCAGCAAAAGCACATATCCGAACGAAAACTTTCAGCACACACGACCCCCGGAAGCCCGCCGAAAAAACAAAAATACATATAACAAAATAAAACCGATAAAAGACCGAATTCGGGTCTATTGTTCGGCGAATGTGGCTCGGGTGCATCGCACATGGCCGCCGAAGACCACGTGTGGTGGCGCGTAATAACGACCCAGATTTGAATAATCGATAACGTGTCACATTTTCAACATTGGTATGCAATTTTTTGTGCGATTCGGATGTCGAAATTTGAGGAATTCCGCACTGGGTGGGTGGGAAGAGTTTTGTGGTTCGGGGGTGTTGATTAATTGTTTTTTTGATGATTGTGTGATTTTTAACGTTGAATGATTTTTGAGGTGTCGTAATTGTTTTGTTGTTGTGTGTAATACGAACCTGAAGTCGTATATTGATCCGTAAACTTTTTTCATGCATTTGAGATGACGAGCCAGGTTGTCTTTTTTACAGATCGATGATCCTTTCGGTATGTGATTGATAAACTTGAAAGCAATAATATGAATATATTAATACTGGTATATTTTGAGCTCCAAAATATAATGTTTCTATTATAAAAACATATGAATTGTATAAACATACAAATAAAGCGGAAATGAAACCGAAACCTATTCAAATTATGAATACTAAAATTAACCCTCGAGAAAACAGAAGTTTATTTTGAAAAATTTATTTATGTGAGTTATGTAAAATTATTTCCATAAATATTATATTATTCAAGAAAAAGTCTATTATCTTGTCTTTTGCAGTCATTTTTATTCTGGAAACCATTAAGTAAATAAAATTGATTTAAATTCAAAGTTTTTTGAGAGCACATGGAATGTCATCATCATAATTATCATATTATCATATATTGTACAAAATCAACTGCTGAACAAATATTTTTTGATATATAGTACTGCGGTGTATTTTTCTAATTTTCTAGGCATTACAAAAATGCATAGTCAATTAAACAAGATCAAATTATATGCTTTTATTTTCCTTTCATATTCCTTAACTCTTCTGGACAACCCACAAGATCATTCTCACTACTTTCAGAACAAAAAAACAAACAAATAAAGGACCGAAACATCTAATTACAATAATCACCGACCGACTCGAACGAAATCGCCGAATTTCCTACCCATCCTGTACATTATTCAAATGTAGAATCAAATCAGCAGCATTGGATGAACCAGCAGGATTCGATTTGCGTGCACGTGCGTGATCGGCGTCCCGCAGAAACGCGACTTTGAATATGCAAAACGACAGTTATTGTGATTTATTCGATCAACCGTTCGTAGCCCACGAGTACTTCGCTACGCTACGTGTACGTGTACGTGCTCTACGACGAAACGTCAATTGCCGTGTCTACGAGGAGTACGGTGCGTTGGTTTTCTCGTGTTTTGGTCGTTGGTTTCTTTTATTTTTACCTGCCATGATTGTAAGGCTCTTCGGTGCATTGCAGGAAGGCCTCCTCTCCACCATAGGTTCCACTTTTCGGATAAATCTGGTTGGTATCCTCTCCATCCGCGTTCCAAGCATACCTTGAATATTTTTAATATTATTACCGAAGTGTGTGTAAGTATTATTTAATATGGATATGCTCTTACGCCCACGCTCAAGATTATATATTATATATATACTATAGGTCTCAATCTTATGTATTATATATTACGGGTGCGATTTAACTGAGCATTTAAAAATGTAGATTGTGCCTAAAAACGTATTACTTGTGTATTAGAAAAATATATGTGCATTATTTCTGGTGCATTCAAGAATCTCGTATTGAGTGTTATTTTATTCATAGTGTGTAATGAAAAAAATTGTGCAGTATACTGCACAATAGTGCAATAGAATGAATACTTTGTGCAATGAAATGACAGATAGCCTGTCAACGTCGTTAGTGTAAAGTCAATCTCTACAAGCAATACAATACAGCTGTCAACTAAATTTTAACAAATTGTTCCATTTTTTTTATCAATGTTGATTTTTTTTGAATTCGGTTTATTGCGAATCGATTATATTATGAAAGTTGTGAATAATGGTCGTGCAGTTGGTATTTTATCTTGTTTTAATGCACTTTTGTTCGTTTTAAGGTACAGATATTTTTTCTAATGCGTACTTGTTTTATTTAGTGCTCAGGTTAATGCACATTTAAATTGTTCCCTACATTAAATAATTTGATTTAGATAATAAGCACAAGGAAATTTATGTAATATACAATATCAAAATTATGATACATAAAAATTGTGTATTATAATAAACGGAATTCAATTGGTTTCTTCCAGTTATTTATCAAAATATAAAAGACATCTTTCCGATGAATATAAATGTATAATAATTTATTTTATTCTATCATGGTAACATAACATGATCGTAGTATAAGTAACATTTCTTTTTGCACGAAAGCATCATGTATTTTGCAACGTTCTATGTCGATAACAATATTTTTTATAATACGAATAAAAATATTCTTACGTTTGAGAAAATTTGTATTCGCTTTTTATTGATAATATTGATGCAATATTCGCAATAAAGTATGTAAAGAGTTTTATTTCGTACAGTTTTATCGATATAGTCAGATTCGTAAAATTTACGTGAGCGAACCGTATTTTTTTCGGACCATACATAAAGAGCACATCTATAAAAGACGAATTATCCTTTTCATATGTAGAAAAATATACAAAATATATAAACAATGTTTTTATGAGGAAAGTGTCGCGTGATAAGAACCACTTCGGCTTCCAAACAACAAAACTGAGAAAAGACCAGCGAACTTTATATGAAACGCATCCAAGTCTGATTTCATTCAAAACTCCTGATCGAAATAGAAATAATTTATACATAAAAATAATACATTTATTATAATAAAATCGACGGAAAAAAACTTTTGATACTTCGTGCGTGAGAGTATGATATGTCGAAAAAGTTGTAAGCTGACTTTTTTATTCGATAAAAATGTTTACAAATTAAAACACGGCATATTAATATCGTGCTAACTGAATAAACTACGATTTTGTTTATATAGGGTGAATAAAATTTATGGGCTTATTATTTTTCGCACGCATAGTTTCGGGTTTTGTTGGCGTACTAAAATTTTATACGCGAAAATTGAGCGTTCGCAAGGAATGCGTGTTAATGAAGGCAACAAGTTGTAATATTTTAGAAATACCTGATATATAAAATAATATGAAAACTTATAAAAAAAAATGTATATTTCGATTAATTTTTATATACTCATTTAGTATTAGAGTAAAAAGTTTTGTGCGTGCATAACGAACAGACATCGAAACTTTTTGATGCTAATTATACAATTCTATGTCATCGGCCAAAATTTTCGTACAACAAATGTAAATTTATTAAATTTCAATGAAATTTAACAAACGGTGATTAGTGTAACAATCCAACGCGATAAAAGCCTGATACCACATTAGGGGTTGAATTTAATCGATTTACGACCAGCCGCCTGCTTTGTGATGACTTTCTTCAACGTTATGCGTGAAAGGTTGAATGAAATATTCAATCAATTAAATGTCTATTTTCGAAGGCGGTTTATTTTTATGAAAGCAGCTCATATTTTAAATGGGAAAATAATAAATTTAGATATCGATTTACCTGTATGAGAAGACTGGGACCCGTCCCGTTGTCGTTGAGCCTGAATATAAATGGACCATCGTCGAAATTTGTCAAATAATCCTCTTCCATCCTTAAATTAATGTTGAGATTTATCTTAAGCGATTTTCTTGTTTTTTTTTTTAATTAAATTTTAATAATTAAAATGAAAATTTATATAATATTACAATTTTGATGAATATTGATTAAGCATAAATTTTGATTGATGCTTATCGAAGAATTATTACATTAATTGATTGATCACTCAAATCGCTTAAAATAAAATTTAAATTATTTAAATGCAATAATAATCATTGATAAATAAATATATCAATTATATTAAGTCCTACTTAAATAAAATTATATTAATCAGTATAAACAGCAATAAAAAAATTATAATGCATCAAAACATTAAAAAATTCAAATTAACATCAGCAAACAATGCAGAAACCGTAAATACCTAAACTTTCAACGATTACGATCTAGACTCCCCCAACACGACACCGTAAATCGGAAAAGTCGGAAAAGCGGGAAAAGTCTCGAGCGGTTTACCTACAACGATGACGATGTGACCGCACCGCAGTTGGTAGTTAACTGAACCGAAAACCGATCGGTTTTCCCCTTTTGCAGGGCCTTTGCCCCCGGGGGAGGGGCCGTCGATGGGGGCGGTGGGTGCTCCGCCCCCCTAGGCCCCCAATGCTCTACTAGTTGTCATCGTGACTGCATTATATGACTATTTTCGGACGGATGGAGGATAGGTATAAATAGCTTTCCGTTCTGTTTTTTCGGATTGAAACCAACGCAGGTACGTGGCCGCCGAATTGTTTTCGAATTTATTATGTTTTAAATATTTTTATGTTGCGTGATTCGGTCTGGAGGTAGGCTTTGTGGAAAATTCGCGGTGTTATTAAGCAATTATTTAGAAATAGAATTTCATCGAGAAAGGTACTTGTATCGATACGAATGTTTTATTATATCATCGCGTTTTGTATTAATAGTTTTTTTTTATACATGTTTCGATTATTTGTTGAATTATAGTTTCCATCTATTTTCAGCGACTGAAAATTTTTCATTATCAAATCGACTCAAATTCAAAAATAGCAATACTAACGAATCTAATAAATTTGATTCAAATAGAAAAACCCTTGATATTCAACGACGAAATTTTCCGATCCACCCGGGATTACAAAAGCGACATTCATATAAAAAATTGACAACCTCTACAAAAAATACGACCGATGTCTTTTTGAACATAAAAAAAATAACGACACCGAAAAAAAGATCCATCTATTTCTGACGAGCCCCAATTATACGCATCCATTTCCCCAAATATACACGAAAATTCTACATATCCGCAAAGTGGAAGATCCACGCAATCTATTCAAATTGATTCGGAATAAGTTAATATGTCACGACACGAATTCTCGAATCGAACCGATGATAAGTAGGCGGTCGTAGGACTTTGATAAATTTCCGATATACACGTGAACCCATTAATAAGCCATTATTTATCGGCGGGACACGGAACGGCTTATTTATATGTCGTATTGTGGGATCGTTCGCCATAGAAAAATGTTCGGGCCGTGTAAAATTAGAATAATGGACGGTGATAAAGATTCCCGGGAAAGTTTCAGGCTTTGCGTCGAACGGTGCATTGTGCATTTTCCGCGTGCCTCCGGTGCAATGGCGTGCAATGGTGGTGGGGCTTGAATGTTGTTAAAATTCGCATAAGAAAATTAGTTTGGAAAGTTGTTCATTAGTGCGCCTTCTGTAAATGTGCAACGAGGGTGGGTTGGTGTTTGGCGCAATGGAGTTGATATTGTTTGATTTGGGTAGGTTAAATGTAATGTATGAGTGGGTTTTGATTTTAAAGTTATAAAAGAAAGTTTTTCTAGTTTTAAAACTATGTGACAATTTCGAATCGTTAGTTTTAGAAATTTATTGTTTGAATAAAATTACTTGGAGTACATGTGATTTGAGAAAGTAAAAATGGTATCGCATTTAATTTTTTAATAGTAATTTTGAATCTCAAGACGGTGTAGTTTGAATGAAATTACCAGGAGTACATATGATTTAAGAAAGTATAATGAAAATCCAAAAGTTATTAATATTTTTATTTTTATTTGTTTAAAATCTCAAATCTTTCACCCTTAGCGCTGGCCCATTTGACAATAGATTGCTATGGTACTGATTACATATTATCACTTGTTAGTTTATTTTTTTTTAATCTGCTACAATTGAAATTTTCTTCAATATATTATTGGAAAACCTCCTCTTCACCATAGGTTCCACTTTTCGGATAATTCTGGTTTTTTTTCCCATCAGATTCATTTGTATTATATAATATTTAATATTTTCATATTAATAAAAAAAGATATTCTAAATATGCTGTATTTAACTGATTACACACATACACTAGAAATATGTTCAAATATTAATAGAATATCATATGATATTTGAAAGTACTCAAAAAGTGTAATTTTCTCATGCGCATTTAAACGTTTTGTGTTTAATAGTTGACATTTGAGAATTGCAGTTATTATGCAAGTCGTATGCAATACTATTTTCAGACAGAGCAAATATTTGAATGCTTAAAAGTGGGGTGGGTAATCAGAGTTGACCATGAAACGAAATGAGAGTTGCGTTTTTGTTCACCGACGGTATTATGCAGTGCAGCATTACCTGTGCAAGGCTCATATAGTTGGCTAATTATCTAAACTGCATCGCCATTATCGTATAATTCAGTGTTCTAAATGTTGAAAGTTTGTTGGAGACATGAAACCTGATCACAAAATTACCCTGTATTTCTGCATAATGAAAGGGTTCATGTTAAGTAAGTATACTGTAGAACAGTAACCATGCTGTGTATGTGATAGAACTGGATAATAGAATGTTGACTCATTTATGCTAATGTATATGAAATTTTATATTATTTGGCATAATGAAAGACTGTTAATAATTTAAATGTTCATTTATTTTACATATTTATATAATACACTTTAAGATGGTAGATTTTAGTCAGTTATTCTATGATAATAAGTTTATCTATTTTTGTACACATAATTATATACAAAAGATACTCTACAAATCTATAATTGATGTTTTTTCCTTTATTAAGTCAAAAGTATAAACAAATTATAAATATTTATTTAATACTGACGATGAAGGAGAGACTTGGAAGAAATGGATTATTTAACTATTTCTTAATGAAACCTGTTACTTTAATATGTATATACTTTCAATATTATTAGAAGTTTAACAATTGATTTAGTTTATATACACTGTGCTAGTATTTATAAAATTATATACAGTAATTAATATATTTTGAGCATTTTAGGTGAAATTCAATTATGTTCATCATTCATTTACATGGAAATAGAATCATGCAAGTAGAGATATTTCAGAAATCTGTTTCTGATTGTTTAGAATAACATTTAATAAAATACATTTTTTTCAAAATTTACTCATATGATAGTTTAGTGTTGTTGTTTACTATATAAATCAAATATATAAACTTAACAATTAATAGGCTATATATGTATGTGTTATAGTACATTTCATTTGTCAAATATGGCATTGATTTGAACACAACAACATAATTCTAAGAAAATTAGAATTTAACATTTTACATGTTCCCGTTCATATTTCTTAACATATAATTTTAATATTTACATTAACAATAATTTACTGTCTGTACATATAATGTTAATTTAATAGGATTTTGTGTTTATTTTAAATATTTTATATTTTATTTAATCAATTTATAACTCAGTCTTTGAGAACAATTCTTTAAATCATGTATTTTTTAGAGAAAACGTTTTAGAAATTTAATGTGGCACATTATTAACTTTGTTTTATTTAAAACAGGTTTTAAAAAGTTTCATTTTATTTGATTTTTAATTAAAGGATTGTGTGTTTATATTAATTTGTTTATTTTTACATACGCGTAGTTCTGTCATTCTAAAAACAACCTTCGAAAAGTTTTTCCAATACTGTTAATTCGTAATATAGAATAGTAAATATCAAGAAAACTAATAGTACACTATGTGATTATGTATATGAATTGAATAAAATTGCTAAAATGTTTTAGCTTAAGCCATTCATTATCAACAATGCAATCTCATTATAAATCTTACATACAATATCTCGGTTACATTAATAACTATTTTAAAAATTCCTTTAAGTCTTTATAGTATGAAGTTCTAGCTAATGTATTTAATGGTGTTCTGATAGAAAATTCGATTGAAAATATATAACTAACTATGTAAAATTATTTTTTTAGGATTCATATATACTCACTTCAGACGAAAATAAAATAACTATATTTATTGAATCAGTCGATGTTTTGATAAGATAAAATTAATCTGTTTTTATGGCCTATTTGGAGATTCATAACTTAAAACAAAATTAATATAACATTTATTGTTTTATAAAACCATACGAAACTAATACCAAAAATATATTTTGTATTTAATTAACAACCATAAATTTGGCAAAATTTAATCACACGAATGATCTTCTTATTGGAAGTTTTATTAAAATTTCGGCATGATCATCGGTCGATAGAGATTCATAAGATTGAGAAGTCACTGGCAAAGCAATTTGCGCCAACAAATTGGAAGTTTTTAACGTCTCATCAGTAATAGAATGTTGATAACCAAAAGCAGTCTTTGACGTCGTTTCATATATTTTAATACACTGATCACCCTCTTGATAATCGACTAAAGAAGATGACTGAGGAAGCTTCCCGGTACTTGAGTGCACAGTATCTTTCAAAGTCGGCACAGAAGACGAAAACGAAGTTTCCGATATCTTTATACTACGCTCCTTGATAAGATTTTTCGAATCGTCCATGTGCTTGACAGGATAATGGGGAGCTACTTCCGTAGGCCACCTGCACTCTCCAGAATGCGATCGTTGATGGTACCTCTTCGCCGACATTTGAGGCTTTGGTGGAAAGTTTGTCGGAATATCGTTATTCTGCATACAAAGCAACGACCTCCCTTGAGAAGAAGTATGCGAAAGAACGGTCTGAACAGCCGTATTCGACATTTTGCTAGGCTGTATCTGTGGTTTATACAGAACCGTATGCGTCGGGGAGTCGTAATCCGACGCTAAATAATCATCATCATGTATATAGGACTTATGTGGCGTGGACACATAAGTGAGGGCCGTCTGAATACCCATGTCTGTAACTTTGATTTGCTTCTCGTAAGCAAGCCGTTCGCACTGCTGTTGCTGTGATTGTTGACTGGAACTGGACATCGGAGGGAAACCGTCATTCCCGAAGCCTAGATTGGGAAAAGTCTTGCGCATGCCCATGTGCGGCGTGTTACTCTGAGACGACATCGAAGGCATTTCGCCTCGATTGTCCATGTCGTCAGAGCGAGATTGCTTCGCGGGCTTGTCATAATACATATCTGGCTTTGATAGGAATGAGATGTCATTTGAGGCCATCGGATCATATCCGCCCCTACCGTGGTAAGGATCATCGAACGCGATCTGCCTGGAGTGGTCATGCTGCCTCTGTTGCCCCTCGGAAGCCTGCTGGCCCTTGTTCTGGGTCTCGTTGGAGCGGACCGTGTAAGGGGACAGCTGGCCAGGGTTTTGTCCAGTGGAGTGCGCGAGCGGCTGGGCGTGGAGCTACACCGCCCCCACAGCACTGTCCGGGGGCGAGCCTCCGCCTTCCATCGGACTACCCACTGTCCATGCCTCCAGCATCATATCTGTGTCTCCCTGCAATTTTGTACCAATTTTAATTATAATTATGTACGTTCAAGCGAATAGGGAGTGATTCAAGTTGGTAAGGGTGAGACTCTATGATATGTGCCAACATATATCTATTTCTCTCTGTTCGAAACTAAAAATATATAGATGTATGCTCTTAGGCCAGGCGCCCACTGCGATTTGTATTCGCGGCGATCGTTTAGTCGCGAAAATGGAACGCATTGTTTTAGGTTGAAATGCACCCATAAATCATATGGGCGCACTTCAACCTAAAACAATGCGGCAATTTGCGGCGATCGTTTAGTCGCGAAAATGGAACGCATTGTTTTAGGTTGAAGTGC
>JAOXNN020000064.1:898396-913101 GCA_028571205.2 Hydropsyche betteni | reverse complement strand
ATTTTATCTACAATATTCACTCAATGCAATGTAAAATATTTGCAGGTAAACTAACAAAATCGGCAATATATTTCGTAGTGTTTACTGGTGCGCCCAGCGCGTCTTACGAGCTATACCAAGCCAGAGTCGTGGTGAGTCCAACGTGCCAAACGAGTCGAAAGGTAACACTCGAAGAGGAATGTTTTCGACGATCATATTTGTGACAAATTGTATTGAAAGCAATCCAATTTCGAATAAAATCAATCGTATTAACGCACCAATGCCAGCTTTAAGATATATGTTTGAAACGTTTTAATTTAATAAATTTTTAAAATAATATTTAAATAGAAAATTTCCTTATTAGGGGAAAATGTTAAATGTAGAAATTAATAAACATTATACTTTGTCACTAATGGTGCAATTTCGGTGCTACTTTAGTATAAATACTAAATAGTTAATATAAATGGTCAGTATTAAAGTTTAGATACTGAACACGAGTGAATTACGGAATATAAAAATGAAAACCTGACAAAAACCCAATTGTATTCAAAGATCGAAAATTATTTATATTGAAAAAAAAAATTCGCGACAAATTTAATTTATTTTTAAATAGACGATTTATTAATTGGTTCAAACAACAATATTTTCACAACAGCACAAAAACCAGTGTTTCCCTACAAGCAAATTAGAAACAATTCCCAACACCGACAACAATAAAACTACATAGTCCTCCACGCCTCGACAACGCCATTTAATGTTCTGCGCTAAAACCGCAGTTTTCCGAAGCACCGACAGACAATTTCTTAATTTGATCATACTGGTGCATCACAATGCACTATAAACAGTTTAGTGCCACTTTATACGGAGGAATCGGGGGCGAGTAATTGCGGCACCGGATAACGAGATTGGTCCTCCGACTTTATGTCGCAAATCCACCGGGACCACGCTTCAGATGCTAATTTTCCGCTTTCACGCTTGTCACCGGCAAAGTCAGCGAACACCAGAAAAAAGCACGTCGGAAAAACACGAGAAAAAGAAGTAAACCCCAGAATAAAGCGAACGGAACGAAATTGTTAACTGTGCCGTCGGCGGAGTTTAAGACCGGCTTCCGAACGGGGAGTGTGCGTCTTTGGTAATTTGAAAATTTGCGCTCTTCGCGTGTGTTTCGGTTTTATAGTTATGGAAGGGGATTAGAGTGATGCTGTGCTCGTTTAAAAGGTGGATTATCCACTTTTCCGAACTTGTATATGGGTGTTTGCCGCATATTTTCATTAACGCTGTGACGAGAGTTAAGTAATGTTGAATTATTGAATGAAATATTGTACAAAACCATTAGTTTTATGTAATAATTCAAATTTAGATTATATAGAGTTTTATTTAACTCTCGTGAAAATATAATATAAATTAACTATTCTTTATATGATAGAAAAACAAAGTAACTCAACGCGGATCATAAAATATCCACTTCAACATTGTGAACAAGACGCGAAGTGTGCACCTAAGAATTTCTGCGTCGGAAAATTTGCTCGTCGGAAGGTCGCCAACTTCGTCATCTCGGAGGTGTTTAGCGATGGCGTTTGAACCTTCGTTACGTGCTTAACAAGAAGAAGATTTCACTGAAGAGCCAGAAATTATTCATGGCATAAATTCCCGAGTTTCGTCCGATGGGAGAGCCAACACGATGCGGTCGGGATTCGAGCGGTGTTATTCAAGGAGTAAAATATGGCGTCGGGGAAGGTTTTACTTGAACTTTGCGGACCTCTGGATACCTTCGTATCCGTGGCCGTCATTCTGGATTATTCGCTAGTCGAAAACGAGGTCTGAGAACGGATTTTCGAATCCCTTTCGGACCCGAAGGCAGTTCGGCAGTTCTAATTGGGAGCAACAAATCACAACGCCACGCAACATTCTGGTCAAGTTCGTTTTGGGTTTTCGTTGGGAAACTTTTTCAATGACGGCTTAAGGTATTGTGTATTTCCGTTTTTGTTAATTTATTTTATGTTCTAATTGATCTATATATTTGAATTATACAGTTGAATAAAACATTTCCATTATGCAATTTTGATGAGAAAATGATAAAGATAGTTTTGATAAAGTTGTTTTGTTTCAGATAGATATCAAATACTATAATATATTCAGTGAAAATATTGATCAATGAAATACTAGGGTTTCATGAACTTATATTCAATAGGCAACGAAGTTTATTGACTATCTGTCGACAAGGGTCTCTACGTGTTTGTTTTTAATAAATGATTATTGTTCTAACGGAATGGTGAAAGTGTTATGAAGCGGGTTGTGGGTTCTCGTATCTTTAAGTTTCTGCAAAGATAATTAACGTCTCGAGAAACAATGCGAATACGTGTAGAATGAAAGGTCACCTATGGAATAGTTTTATGTGCGTAGCCATGTACAAAGCGGCCTCAAAGTGCAAAAGTACGCCACAAACATTTGGGAAGCGTCAAAAGTTTATCGCTTCAAAGCTTGCTTTCTGACTCGATGATACGGTCAAAGTTATTATAGGCCGTGGCTAAAGTCTTGAAAGAGCTTGATTAAAATATTATGAGGTAATTTATGAAGTATTCGAGTGTAGGCGGTATTTCCACATTTACCTTATCACCACGATCTTAGAGATCGCAATATATATATGGACGAAATTTACAAGAAACTTTTTTAAAATTTGCATTATTCAAATGGACGATATAAATAATTTAAAAGCTTTATACCTGCCGCTGTCAACGATAGTACCCAGCGGCTCCATTGCACACAACAACCGCAACACAATTGTACTGCGGCTCTTCTCAAAGCGTGATGCAAACACAAGAACAATGCTGGATTAACGAAGGCATGCACATACGAGATGTGCAAAGTGATCTGAAAACGACAGGCAATAAACAAAAATGAGCAATTATCAATATTTTATACTAATATGCAACCATAACACATCGAAAAGACAAGCCTATAATATTGTATGACACGATCAGATCTATTAGATCGAATTATCCAATGTTACAAGCGATAGACTAACAAAGAAATGAATCGATTTAGTTGAAATCATCGAATCAAAATAAATTGTCAAATATTCGAACAAAAGAAATCCATATGGAGAACTCGCCTCGTACGCCAACTTATTCCCGAGGGATGGGTGGTGGGCGAGGGTTACCAGGAACAATGGTCCCCAGAACAGGACATAGGCAGCCGTGATGATGAGGAACATCCTCACCCTCTGGACACCCTCACGCTCCACCCTTTGAAGGTAGCTACGCATACGACGGTGTTCTTCGATAGCGCTCTGCTGTGGACAAGAATTTGTTAAAGAACGAAGTAATTGTTTAGGTAAAGTTGGCTGAAAATGTGTCTTTAATATGTTTGTTCTATAATATATTCCAATTTTGAATATTGTTCGGTTGGGTGTAGTAAAAAATTTTAAAGGACTGATTCATGAGAAAATTTTACTGTAATAATTTATATAAAAACACATTTTCAATTGTGAGAATTGATCATCATAAACTTATTGAGAATTTTTGAATGGCTTATGATGGTCATTTTAAATGCACAGGATTCAAATGCAGAGAAAAGAAAAAAAGTTCAAGTTTTTTTTATTGACTTCAGTTAAATATAATATATGTATTTGATGATATATAATTAACTTGATTTATTATAAAATATTATAGTATCATGATAAAAATAATTAACTGAAATCGATACTAATATGTACATTGAAATAGACAGATAGGTATTTTTTTATAGAATACATCTAATCATTATTAGAAGATATGCAATATAGTTCAGTTGAAAAACTAGTGGTGAAATATCTTTTTTCTAATTATTATATTATTAATATTTAAATACTTTTGTGCGTAAAAAAAGATTAAAAAAAACATATACTTACAGTTATCGATGAGTTCAGTTGTCGATAAATTAAATTATGTTCATTTGACAAAAAAAAAACTTAATGAAAATGTCAATTTGAGAAAATAATAGCTACAGTTGAAAATAAAAATACAAAATGACATTAATGAAATTGAGTTTTGTGTCACAGTAAAATCGCTTCATTATTATTGGCGATAAGAATGCCAATATGTCTGGTTGATTAATTGGTTTCAGTGTTCTTTGATAATGAAAACTCGCTTCGAATGATTAATGTGTCTCTGAGGAGCAAAGGTTCGTTTTCTAACTTTTTGTACGATTCTTGAAAACAAAACCGAACGATATTTACAAGAGAAGAAGGTCATAGTCGAAAAAATAAAGAGGAAAACACGGAAAATTCGCAAGAGTCTACTCTAAACATAATAGAGATGGAAAATCATGCAAATTTTATCGATGCATGCCACGACGGTAACATTTCACCACTTACCGGAAGCTCTATCAAAGAAGACCTTTGAATTTTGGCATGAAAGCCGAGAGACTAGCATAAATTTCATTACGGAGTATATAGTTATTTGTCGTGGCGAAGTTTCGGCGGCCTAATCGCCATTTTTTCAGGTTACCCGTAAATTTTCGGTTTCGGCAAGGGTTTCGTCCTGATAAATATTTGATCTTAGCTTGGACAGGTCCCGTTGATAAAGGAGCGGGGATTAACTTCGCCTTCTTGGAAAGCCGAAAACTTGGCGGAGAACATGCGTATATTGTAAAAATAAGAGAGCAAGGATTTGGCGATGAAGTTTATTTAGGGCAATGAAATTAAAATACAATTATTTTGTAATGAAATTTGAACGCTTGCTAAAATATTTGAATTATTTTTTATTAGTTTGCATGAAATTGTGTGAAGCCGTTAGATCCTAATTGGGTCGCTCTACAAAAGGTAAAACGATTCAGACGAGTCTCACACGTATGGACATGGATAGGGTTTAATTGTACTTGTCCTATATAAACAATGAAAGTTTACATTCTTGATTTGGAAAATTAATTTGTACGCGCAATTGTTAACGTATGTATTGTTTGCGTAAACTAAATAGAAAATAAACATATAAAACGTTAAAAAAAGTTATTGTAAAAATACGATAATAAATAAAAACGTTAAATTTATAACTACCGCAAGTCTTAAATCCGTCCCTTTACATAAAGCAAACGTATTAGATATTTTCAAAGAAGACGAAGCTGACATTTAAATTTGATGCTTTTATTTCGTCCGAAGCGAATGCGTAACGAAAGTTTAATTAAAATTTCATCACATTAAAACAAAGTACGAAACCGTGTTAGAAGCTTGACGTAAATATTTCAAAACCAACAAAATACTTATCGATCCCAATTAAAAACGATAAATAACCCGCATATCTTCAATTTATTAATATTCATTCAATTCTCGATAATCTATCACAGAACTTAAGCGATCTACTTAACGAACTCGAGACAAAGCACGACAAACAAAACGACTTCAAAATCAAAATTAGAGATCGCACAATCAAAGCCTCGAAAGTTTAGAAATTTCGATTCTGCGAAACTTTAATTAATTAGGCCCGGTTTCGTTAGCACGTGTATAAAATTTGTTTGTCATGCGGGTTTCGGTGGGAAATGTTTACGCGTGCCCCTTAACGAGATTAACGATTCGTTGCCAACGATAACGGTTGAGGTGTTGTTACCAACACGGGAGAGTCCTTTTTGATGCCTCTCTAATTTCAACAAACAAAGGATTACGAAATGCAAAAAAACCCTTGAAAATTTTCAGAGTTTCACTTGGTTTGTTCTCAGTGATTCGAAACATTTATTTATTTATTTATAAATCTAATATTATAAAACTAAATGCTCCGTCTTGAACGTATTAAGTCAAATATATAATTAAAATTAATTATCGCGTTTGTGAGTTATAATTGAATTGTTTGACTAGCGCAAAGTTGCGTTTCAAATTTGGAGAAGTTTCTGTTACAATGATTGATTATGAATTTATATACATTAAGATAATTAGAACTTAATACACGTAGAAAATTGTGGAATTACTAATAAAATATAATATTTACTTAAGATTGCTTAAATTTTGCTATAGTTGTAAGTGAAATAAGTTGACGTTAATAATCTGAAAATTTTAAAAATCACTTCGTTTTAAACGAAGCAGCTTTATAAATTAAAAAAAAAGTCATTTTGACCTATATTCGAAATATACACAATATTTCATAATATCACACTTTTGATCAAAAGGAATAAAACTATTCTAATATATCCACGAATTTTCTTCTCGCAGTAGGTACTCGGTATAAATCACGCGTGGAATCAACCCCGCGTATTACAATTACAAATTTCAAGGGCCAGAAATTGCAAATATCTCGCAACCCACTCAAGAAAACCCCATCTGAGACGTTGAATAATTATACCCGGATTATCCCGTGTGAACAATATCGCTTATAAACCGGCAACACAATAGTTAATTGCTCCAACTAGCGCGTGTACAAGTACCAACACTTCCAACGAAGGCTCCGATGAGTTTCCGCGTCGGAATTCGCCCTTTCTATTCGCACAGCGAATTAATTACGACGACCCGGCAGACCTGGAGAGAAAAACGAGCCTAATTTATGAGACATTACTCGAATATTATGATTAAGTGGAGCGTTTTAAGCCGCTAATAGCCCGCCACGGCCATCTTGGACGCTCTTTCGACGGCCGTTAATTAAACGCGTATTTATACGTAAAATATAATATATGCTAATGCCAATTTTTTTTGGCTGATATTTATAGCATGTATGGATGAATGAAAAAAAAAATCGGAAGCGACGGGAAATTAAATTAAAAATTGTCGAGCGCTCGAGTTTTGAATACTAAATTGGCGACGGTACCGCTTTGTGCCTCTTGTCGCTCGTCATACGATATCTAATATTTATTCGAAATTTTTATTTTGTTTTAATTGTTTCGGCTGTCGGTATCGCTTGAGAAGGGTTTTTAATACTGTCGTTTCGCTGAACGGAAGTCGGATCTTGAAATGCGAATTGAATAATTCATATTTTTCCATGAAAACAAATGTGTTTCGCGTGCTAATTGAAAACGAAAACTTCCAATATACAGATCGAAAAAATTTCAATAATTAAATTGAATATTGCAATTCTTTTATTATCAACATCTAACAAAATAACAGATAAAAAATGTGATCTTTATCACAATTTCATAAATTATATGAATATATGAATTATTTCTGAATCATTATATGGTCATATAAATATTGGCACAAATTATCTATTCATAACACATCACAACTGAATAATAAGCGAATACCATACGAAGATTACGAACATCTCGATCAGGCCCAGATCATCGTTTAGATTTAATTAAACCGTATATCTCTCACAAATCTCAGACCATTTGTCAGTGAAACAGCTCAATTCGACGGTCATAGATAGATTTGACGTCGGCGACGTTCGATTACGTCCGAACACTTACACGCATAGCTCACGTACAGATACGTATCAATTGAATTAGTCAACCTATCCCTTTTTTCCCTTCTGCTGAATATCTCGAGTCCCGCAAAACGCTCAGAGGCGTCTCATAAGATAAAATCTCGGATGATAGTCGCTGTACGGCGACCTCTCCTTTACGTCGTACCCTTCGGGAACACTTAAACGTTTGTCTGAAAGCGAAGCCTGCTCGTCCCTTCTGATGGGTGTAAAAAAAAGTAGAGAAAAACCCCTCCTCTAACTTTTCCACTGAACTCGGTCTTCTTTGCTAAAAACGTCAGCAATTATGTACTAAAGGGCTGCGTCGCGTATATTTTTTACGCGCCGACCAATTTCTTCGGATACGTCCGCACAATAGTTGAGATGCTCAATAAATTTGCCACTTACTCGTTTTTTTTTTTTATCTTCTACATTTTATTTCGGGGATGAGTCTTCTGTGGGGAAATAGAGCGATCTCGTCTTGGTTTATCTATAATTAAATCTACCGCTTCTCACAGTTCATCGTCGGACGTAAACGCATCCGTCTTCAATGGAACGGACGTGTTCGATGCGAGTGTTATATAAAAATGGTAACGAAAAAAATTGTAGAAATAAACGTGCGATTATGGTGGGGATGAGAAAATTATATAGAATAAAAGTGAGACGTGGTAAGGTTGAGAAATACGTGCTGCAACACACTCAATAATTTACCTTGGTGCACTTTAATTGGAGCTTCTCTGAAAGTTCTCTCGCCGTTTGAAAAGTTTACGGAGTCGCTTTCAAAAGCCGGTGCAGTGTAAGCGTTTGAGAATTTTCCGGCTTTCGTGCGAAAGAGTTACTCTTATTTACTATATAAAAAATTCATGAAAGGAAGTGAGTTAGCTTTTCATAATGTTCACGAAATATATTTACAATTCAAAAGACTGAGCATAAAAAAAATACAGGATCCATAATTAAACGATTTCAGAGAAACTCCAAAAAAATAACGAAAGAAATTCTCATCCCGATCCGATTTGAATAAAAATTTCTTTCACACAATAACAAAAAACAACCTCCAGTCAACATAAGTCATAAGAAACAACATTACCATCATGCAGCTACGATTTTGTCAGTAAGCACTAAACAGCTCTAGCGGCGATACATGATGATGTGGGAGGCTAACAAGTCAAAGGGGTCGGATCGAGACGGCACTTTTTCGAAGGGGATAACAAGAAAGGAAGCAAGGGCACACACAAGGGTATATGGATCGTCAACACTAACTCTGGGTGCTCCGTTGGCCTCCTGAGGTCCTCCGGTGACGCTGACCAGCGTTGTGACCAGCCCGGCCACGCGGACAGCCTCAACGTTTGCCTGCACACATACAACACATAACACAAACGGTCAACGTAACCCAAGTCACGTTTTTTTTTTTTTTGAGGTATTTATACAGTTTCAGTGTTTGTATTTTGATAGATTTGTCGTTGACGATTGGGTTTGTTAAAAAAATTTCACATTAAAAATAAATTCATTGTTATTTTTGTTATGAACTGTGATATAAATATATTTTTAACTTCTAAGAAAAGCTTTGCATAAAGTAAAAGAAAAATTTCGAAATTAAAAACTCGATTAAATTTTTATGTGTTCTGTAACATGACAGATTACCATTCAACATTAAAATAATACTATTAGGTAAATGCATAAGTTTCGTCGTATTTTTTAGATAGTCAAATATTTTCTTTTTTTCTCTAAACTAATCTATAATACAAACTATTCTATTACGTGGAAAATGCTTTTATTTTTCAGTATCTATTAAATTTTCGACTAGGCAGTGAACAATAGAAATTTTTGAAATATCTTATAATAAAGTGCATTTTTGGCATTGTTCATTGCAAAAATTTTGTCAAAATAATAGCGTGACTGCAAAAACACTTTCAATATATATAGTAGAGATATATAATATTATAGTTAACACTAGAATCAGTAATGGTTTTCAGGATTCAAATCTGGGGATTTTTGATTAACTGATAAACATGATAATGACATGTCACTGACCATAATTAATGCACGTCAAAACATCAGACATGTGTTGAAAATAAGAGTTAATCGATAAAAAAGTGTGGTATCTGCATTGCATCGGTTTGGTTTCAAAATGTGATTTTTGATAAAAAAAATACGATGAAACTTTTGCGTTGACCTAATATACTCAAAATGAAACGAATCGTTTTTGTATATATCGACTCATTTTAATTTTAGGAATGCAAACTTTGTTGAACGTTTGAATTTGTTTCAACTCCGCAAAATACATATTCAATCGAGTCATTGAATTTAAATTGGTGATATTTTTTAATGGGTTCGATGCAAGTCATAAACATCCTTATAATATTGAAGTCGAAATATGACGTCAATATTCAGCGTGCGTGATACAATTTGCATTTATTTCGTATTCAAATGGTTTTTGATTGCTATGAAAACGTGCTTGAATGCAATACAAAACCGATTAAAATATAATTTCAAACCGATGCAAATATTCGGAAACGATGTGAAAATTAGCAATGAAGTATAATAAATGAATTGAAAAATAATACGTTAGATAATTAGTTGTGAGTAGTAATATGCCAGATATTTCGGGAATTTGAAATTTTGTGCTTAAAATTATTCTAGGAAAGCTCTGTTGTTAAATAATATTTTGCCTGAAAATAAATGTAATTGAATCAAACATCGTGAACATGAAATCATAACATTGTATAGTAGTAATGTTAACAATTAATGTATTATGTCTATTTATGAAATTTGAGTAAACAGTCTTATTATTATAATGTATGATTGGAGATAATGAAAACTGAAATTTGAATAATAATTCAATTAAATACATTTTGAAAAACAATTGAACCAAAAGCAACAAAAAAACAGCATTAAAATATTATATAGTTTAAATAATTTAGTTTAGTTTTATTTTTTTAATATTTTGTTTAATAGGAACAAAGCACCCTTTTGTTTATTTAAATGAAATGGATTTTTTAATGGTTGCATGTTTATGGTCATACATATTTTAGCACTACTTTGACTAAAAAATTTACATGCAGCAAACTAAACAATGTTATTATATATATTTTTTCAATGAATATTCAACTCTTCAATTTATACATAATACTGTTGGTTAAATACAAATTACTAACTTCTATGAAGCACCTTATCTAATTATTTCAATTTCACTGTCAATGCCAAAAGACACACTTTGAACGCATCCATTAAAGAACATTTCAAAGCGAATCTAAACAAAACCACGTCGAAAAACATTTGACATTGGCACAAAATACAGCGAAATAAATATATCAACATGTCATACTTATCTAATATTTGATAAGTGTAATGTGTAAGGCAGTGTTCGGAAAACGCATTTATATAACTCTGACAATTCCCCACGACACCATTAGAATAGTGCTAGTGTCCTATTGTAATCGAACAGATGAAATTGTTACTGGTGTTATTGTGCATTGATTTAATGGTGTGTTCATGGTGTGCCAGGATATTGTTCCACGTACCCACCCCGACTCATAGTCATAATATCGTCTATCAGCCGATCATCAAAGAGCTGGCCAGGAGGGGCCATCAAGTCGTCAGCATAACAACATTCCCTTTGAACGATGAAGACAGATCGGAAAATATAACTGAGATTGATATCAGCTTCAGCATATTACGGTGGAAGGAAATATTCGATGGAGGAACGGCAAATATGGGATATAGAGAAAACCATAAATTGTATATAGATGTAATTGATTTTTTTTGTGAGTTAATATACTTAAACTTATTATATAATATTTAGATTGAAGTTTAGTAAAATGTCAACAGGTGATGTACATTTTTACTGAAATGCAAATGAATCATCCGGAGGTTAAAAAATTGAACGACAATATCGATGAACATTTTGATCTAGTAATAGTAGAATGGTTATATTACTATGCGACTTACGGATGGTCTTATCGATTCAATTGTCCATTAATCGGTATTAGCAGTTTGGATCTGATGACTGATGGTCACGATTATTTGGGAAATCCTACTCATCCTTACTTGGTTCCGATAAGTATTTATGATTTTTTGATTGGACCTGATATGACTATGTGGGAAAGGTTCAAGAGTATCACATACTATTTCGTATT
The DNA here is from genome assembly GCA_028571205.2 of Hydropsyche betteni. Lineage (NCBI taxonomy): Eukaryota > Metazoa > Arthropoda > Insecta > Trichoptera > Hydropsychidae > Hydropsyche > Hydropsyche betteni. The sequence goes on along the minus strand of JAOXNN020000064.1, from coordinate 901,631 downwards.
GAGGTAGGTTTGTGTGTTTTTTAAACACCTTTCATAAGCAATTTTCCAGCGCTGAAAATGTGAAATCCAATATTAAAAGATATGCGAGACACTAAAAAGAGAGGAAAAGGGTGCGAAATTCGATACATACCCTTGTCGTTTCGTATATAATAAATTGTTTTGAAGACGGTCTCGCATTTGTAAGGTAACACGTGTGTCCGCTTTTTTTTTCACATTTTACATACCCTTTTTAGGCACGATTTGTCCAGCCATGGTTATATTAAGCACGACGCTTTCATGAAAAAATATTTCGGACGCGATGCACCTAATTTCGTAGACATCGCTGAAAATGTCAGTTTGGTAATCACAAATCAAAACATTGTTTTCAACAAACAAGCGAAAGTACCGGCCATGCTGTACGTAGAAATGCTACATATAAAAGAAACGAAGCCTTTGCCCGAGGTAAAACGAATGGATCAAAAACATTTCCTTACATTAATCACAGAAACATTTTGCATCGCATTTATTTCCAGCGTAAAAAAATATAATAAAGTGTCGATCAAACGAAAAGTTATCGCGAGTTTAACGATCGACGGAAAAAAGAGCAAAAGTCTTTTAATCTTTCATATTTTTTGCGGTCTCATTAAAACTTCGATGCGCAACGTTGAGAAATCACCATTTTTGTATACGTACAACTCAATGTATGCACAGTCGAAACTTAAACTCATCTAATTTATACTAAATTCAATTTTAATTTCGTTGGAAAAGTTGCAAAAGCCCGGTACCTGCTGTTTCATAGCCGTCGGGTTAATTTCGGCCCTCGCGGGAAATCAAACGCGGATTATTTTGTATGAAACGGTGTATAACGCCAAAAAAGTATGATCTTTATTATGCATAAATTTTGTTTTTATGTTCATAAGGATTTACAGTCGTTTTTGGATGCTGCCGATGAAGGGGTGATTTATTTGAGCTTCGGCTCGAACGTCAAGAGTAGCAGCCTGCCCAAGGAAAAGCTCGATATTATCCTGAAGGTAATTTTAATTCGAGTTGTGTATGTTTAGGTATAATCGTGCGAGTTTTGTAGAAGCCAATATATTGAAGGTCATTGAATAAATTATGCAAAAATTCATATTTTCCGTACGATAGCATAAAAACGAATGCGGATTGATTAATGAGATTCTCGTGCTTTCAGTTTCTCTGCAAATACTTCAAGGCCCATGATTCAAGGTTGGAAATTGTTTTATTTTGAGCCGAATAAGAATAATTTTATCCGAAAATAACATGCCTCTTTTAAAAAATGATTAGCCTTTTTTATTTTTTATTATAAAAAGTACATAAAGTAATTTTGTAATTCAAATCGGAAATTCGTGGTGTTCATCTACTCAAAAGCACAAAAAATACAGAAAATAATTGAATTCCGCTGCTAACAAAATTACGAATAGAACTTTAAGTTAAAGCACGATCTGACAATTTTTCAAATTCTCTCACGTAATAATTGAATATGTTACCGTCTGACGTCGATACTTCTAAGTAATTAGATAATTCGAAAAAATTTCAACATACCAACACGCGCCAAAATAAAATTTCGTTTGTATATAAAATTTTCAATAAGTCCGGTTCAACTTCATCAACTTAAAACCATTCAACATAAAAAGGTTAAATTATTTAATTTCTCAAGACTTATTTTTCACTTTTCATCCCATATCGGGTATATGTGATATTAAAAAAGACCCAAAACTTTCAACAGAACTTTTCTTCACAACGGACGTTATTTATACCAGTGCTCCGTAACCGGTGTGCCGCGGCACACTGGTGTGCCGCAAGACGATGTTGGCTGTGCCGCGATGCATATCCAAATACAAGAAAAAAATCAAATAATTTGCGAATAATATAGAATTAATATAATTTCTATGAAGAAAAGCTCGTGTTTATAAATATATTTTATTTTTGGTGTGCCTAGGATGAACAGACATTTAATTTTGTCTGGAATAGTCCCGCCTTTTTTGTGTGTTTGCGTTTGTTTTGTCGTTTTCGTAAAATTACAATTTACTATAATTATTTTTGAAAAAAAAAATTGTTACTTTATAAAAGAAGAAACGAAAGTAAAAAAAAAAAATGAAAAATTTAGTTGGACATTACTTTTGTGATCAAAAGAAACTGAAAATACCTTTTAAAAACATTGTATCTAATTTATTGTTAACTTTATAGATTTCAGAAAAAAATCGCTATACTATTTTAATAAATACATGAAATGAATTTTTTTTTAATAGTATAAAATTGTGCGGCCTGAAAAGAAATTTCAATGACGTTATTAGTTCTTCGAGGTAAAAATTGTAAAATTATTGGATGTATAAAAAATTTCTTCATATAGGGGGAAGGGTACAATTTTTATTTGTTCTGTTTTAAGTTCTAAGAAAATATGGTCATCTTGATAAGTGTGCCGCGAAGTTTTGGAAATATGGTTAATACGCCGCGGAAGGAAAAAGGTTGCGGAGCACTGATTTATACGACAATAACATAAAATAAGCAATCGCTCAACACCCTCTGAAAAAACTCGATTCAACAAAATTCAATCGCAACGACCGATCCAGACATCAAAGCCAATAAGCCATCCACTGTCACATTATCTCCGGGCCCCCATACAGTCGCCCCCATCGTCCAGGGGTCCTCGACAGTGCAGACGTAATTGTTTGCCGAGGCGGTGTACGTCGACGGCGACAGGGCCCATTAATCACCATCACTTGATGAGGAAGAGGCTCGCCTTGACGGCGAGGGCCCAGTCGCGTCCATCCATCTCCACTGGGGATCCCTAGTTAATCCCGCGCGCGCGACGTTTGCGGTCCCGGCCGGGGCCCAGTCGAGTTTTCTTCGTTTCGGGGGCCCGAATTGCGAAAAAATGGTCGGAATTTATTTTGTGTGGTTTTTAGGTTTTGTCCGACGTTCCGTACAAGGTTTTGTGGAAGTGGGAGCGCAAACAGTTGCCGGCGAGTTTGGATAATTTGCACGTGTGCCGGTGGTGTCCTCAGCAGGATATTCTTGGTAATTTTTGTTTGAATTTTTTGATCATTATATAGATGTGTATGGTGAATCCCTTATATATAATAGTGGATTTCTGTGTGTCTGTCTGTCTGTGTATCTGTGTCGATGAAGCTCGCGACTTTAAAATGTCGCGTCGATATGATTATTTTTTTGCTTCTATAAAATTATTCTTCATGCGTATATGGTCTTTATGCGCATATACTTAACGTCTATAATA
>JAOXNN020000064.1:852342-890368 GCA_028571205.2 Hydropsyche betteni | reverse complement strand
CATATGGTTTATGGGCGCACTTCAAACTAAAACTATGCGTTTCATTTTCGCGACTACAAATCGCAGTGGGCGCCTAGCCTAAGAGTATTTCATGAGCTAGAAGAAAGAGTAAGAACCAATAGCGGTTCGTGAGAATTTGTAGTAGAGGGATTGCATCGACAAAAATGAAAATAGTAAGTATGTACACATAGGGAATTTACAAGAATCAAAATATGTATTTCATTTGTGCTAGATGAATAAAGTAATTTAAAAGAAATGCAAAACTTTCATTCTATACAGGGAAGGATTCAGCCCCGTAGCCCATTAGGACGAGCCGCCACTGGTAAGAAAGTTAGAAGGTTGCGTATATTTTTATTTATAGCGTCGTTCTTGGTTTATTAGATATGCTTACGTTTGCGCTCACTATGGATTTTTATAATGAATCAGGTATAAAATCGGTGTTGTTATTATCGCAATTGTCAGGTAATAGACTTTAAATTTACGTAACTTGAATGCGGTGGCAAACTTTGAATTGAATTTATAGGACTTTGAATATTTAACTTTCTCGAACTTTCAAGTTGTTGAATACTATGATAAAATAATTTTTTTCTTAAAATAGTCTCCGTTCAAGAATATGTGGTCGTATTTATAAGATTAATGTGATATATTTTCATAACTGTAGTAATTGATGCAGCAATAAATGTTTTCGAATGAGTGAATTAGTTGAATAATAAATAAATTAATAAGGGGATGGAAAAATAAATTTTCAACGGTATCGTTCGTAGGTTTGGTGTTGAGTAATTCAATCAATTAATATTGATCGGAATTTTATTTTAATTATTGCACTGGGCTACATATTATCACGAATAATTAATATCCTGATAAATTTGTAACAATGATGATAAATTTCGAAATTAATTTATAGCAATTGGAACAAATGAAATTTACTTGAAATGAAGTTGAATTTTTAACTCAAATCTTTACTTTGAGAACAAATAGGTACGAAGTTTAATTAAAATACCACGTACAAGTGAAAAATTTTTGCTTTTGAAAATTTTCGCTCCGTAAAGTACGAAAGATTTTAAAATATTTCCGCGAAATTCATTCTTTTTGAGGATTAATCGTTTGAAAAAATATTTTGAATATATTTTTTCTCTTGACTGTTACGTTGACCGGAAAAATAAAGTGGCGATTTTAAAAGCGACGTCTTCTATTTTTTCTGAAAAGAACACAACAAAAGAAGATAACTGTTCCTTTTAAGGTAATCCTTGAAAAATACGAGTTATTTTTATGTCTGAGATTTATCATATTATATATTACATCAGTTTTAACGAATAGAGGAAACGTATTTTACGATATCCCCTATATATAATAGCGGATTCCTGTGTGTGTATCTGCCCGTTCAATGACGCTCGCGACTTTTTCGCCAATATGGTCTTTATATGCGTATACAGTTAACGTCTAAAATATGATGCTTATTACCTACTGCCTCTGGCTTTGTGAATATGTCACAAACAAATAACAAATGAACTATTTTGATTTTAATAATTAAATATTAAATATTCGAATCGAGTACACATTTTGGGTTCACACAATCGGGTTTTCACATTTTATCGTTTTCCGTTTCTTAACAAAACCACAACCGATGTTATTAACATCGGGCCCATTTACTATAACGGCTTTAATCTTTGTAATTTATATTTTATTACGTAACAGTATGCTTATAAATTCATAACCGATGTTATCAACATCGGGCCTATACATTATCCTCTATATATAACAAACGGGCATCGACTTTTCGAAACGGAACGGTTATAAAATATTTTTGTATAGATTTCATTTTTAATTCACAGCCGATTTTATTAACATCGGGCCTATATAATAGTATTATATAATACAATTAACACGCGAAGAATCAAGACGCTTCAAATATATTATATTAGAAAATTAGGAAAAAAACGTAAATTAGTGTAATTTATTTTCTCAAGACTTTTCTCGGGGGCTTATATATTATATAATATTATATTGTTTGTGGGCGAGGCGAATGCGTAAATCGCAATATTTCAACGAAGGGTGGTTCGTCGTACATTATTCAAGCGTTTATAAGGGTTGGGATCTTTTCAGCGGCTGAAAGTCTGGCCATATTACCCTATCCTAATGGACGCTAATCGGTCAGCGAAATTCGTTTATTGCCCACATTACAGCCTCGAAGGGGAAAACAAAAAAAAGAACATTGAAAAACACAGAAACCAGACTTCGCCGTAAGAAGAACGCCTTGAATATATAAAAATGTTAATACAATCTTGTTTTTCGTCGTTACGAATATGCATATGAGATATGGCGGCCCATCAAAACTGACACATTCGCCGAAAGGTCGTAAATTTTATTGCGCACGTAAAAAGTGTGCGAATTTTTAATATTGCAATATCGCATTATAAGTACGATGACCGTGCTTTCTCTCGAAAAATATCAAAAAGGTTTTTATGGTCAAATGGAAAAATCATATTTCAAAGATACTTGAATTTATATACTTTAATTTTGAAATATCTTTAGATACATTCTGAAAAATGTTACATTATTATTTTCAATAAAGAACGCGTTGTATGGTTATTGTGATTATGAGCAAACGACCCAAATACTTGAGCTTCTGCAAAATCTCCGGAATTTATTCAATTCGAATGAATTATCTTTTCAGAATGGACGCAGCGAATATTTTGCATTTATGGAATAAGCGCAGGTACTCGCCTCGTTCATAATTTGATATTCAGTGGCAATGTAATTAGTGAGGCTATTTGAAGGTAAATTTACGAGCGCTGAAATTGTATAAAAATACACACTTTTTCCAGAGAATATATGAGGGTTTTCCCGCTGTATTTTCGTTCACTAAAAATATGTAAATTTTAATTGCCCACGTTTGTTTTACGCTCATATTTATTCCCTCTTTTTGGGTTGTCGCACGTATTAAGCTCGGATCCAATTCAGTTATTTATCAGGATATTATTCGTGGGATGATGCGACACCCTCGTAGCGATTATGTTGTGTTATTATTATTTTTTTCGGCACTTTTCTCCTCTCGAAGTCGCTAAATGAGTGTATAAAGGAAATTTACGAGATGAGAACGACTAGATGAGAGCCATCATGGAGCGATAATCAAAACGTTTCAACGCACAAAGTCGTATACATATAAAAGTCTTCTGAATACTTTTCTGTTGTACATATTATTTATTTTTTGTTATGTTATTTTAAATTTATAAATATAAGTTATGGTATATTTTACTATTGAGTACGAAATGAAAACGTTGCGGAATGAATTCGGAACACGTAGGGCATAATTATCGGACTCCGCTCGAATAAATTAAATCTTTTAAAAAGGGCTGCGGTTTTTCCACGTAAAATATATTTTTAGTAGTATGTTTATAATTATAGACTGAAACAACTCTTGCATATTCAATATTTTGAAATTTTAATAAAACAAAATCTTTTCAGGCTAAATCCGAAATCTACGGAATCTAAGATAATTATGCATTTAATTCTGAAATCTCTTTCTGCACAATTAACTTGAAACACAATGAGCTCTTTTACGCTTAACTGCGATTATGACACTCAAGACATATATTATACCTATAACGCCTTCTGTACCAGACGCAAGAGTTAACCTTTTTCATGGCTTTGTTGCCTTTGCGAAGAAAAGTCGACACTGAAAGCTGACACCCGGCAGTTCCCCAAAGGCAATGTTTGAAAATCTGAGGTCTACCTCCAAAGTATGCCTTTGTGTATCTGTAAATCCAAAGGAGTGCCGAGTCCGATATGTGGTGCGATTTTCAGTGAACAACTGAAAATGTCGCGCAGCATGCCCGAAAGCGCAAAGGCGCCTCATAAATAAAATGAAATACAACCGAAAGAGCGAATGAGGAGGAGAGAAAAAAGGAGATATTTTGGTAGATGTGTATATCACGAATCGAAGATTTCGTTCCAAAAATGTATTTATTTTTTTTCGTGAAGAGAGCTTTTTATGCGTGATATAAAATTTGGAACGATCCGCGTTCACGTACATTAAGAAAATTGGAAATGATGTACAGCCCGTTTATGCGAATACGATTTTTTTTGGATAAGTTCCGTATTTTTCGAATCATTTGAATATCGCATGTTTTTGGTTATATTATAATAATTTTGTTTATGATGAAATCATTTTCGGAAAATGTTTTTAGATAATATATATATATTTTTTAGTATACATTTTTATAAGTTCATCAGAATTTAAAAATAAATAAAAATACTTTCATCTAAGATATAAACAAAATGTGTACAGTTTGAAAATGTACAAGATGTTTAGTTTTCATTATCATGACTCACAAAGTGAGCTTTTTCCATTACCGTTTTTGCACAGTCCGACTTCTTTCAACGGCAAGTAATTCTGTCTTATACCTTAAAACAATGTAAAACGATAAATTATATATTATTTTTCAGTTTTATACCTTGCTATAATATACAAAAAGACACGATGACATTCATATTTTAACTTTTCGTCGAAAATGTATACGGAAAGCCTATGCATGAATTCGCTCTCACCGTGTCGTCGCATGAATATTTAATGAAAAGCGGGAATAACAGGTGAATTAGCCAACTCGTCGGAAAATTCGCGGAAATGCACCGGCGAAACTAGGCATTGTTCCGGGAAATTATTTTCTTTAACCCGTCAAGATGATTCCTATTAATTGGCCCCGTTGTTGAAACTCGCTGCGCGTTCAGTAAATTGGATCGCTTTGCTGCACAGTACAAAATTTATTAAATTGAAAACGGCAATAAAATAAAATGAACAGCATTTTCGTTATCTATAGAATTAATCTTTGAGAGCAACCGCATATGGCACATAATATACGTTGGAATGGTAATAATGGGATAGTAAGATCTTGTCGAGACAATTAAGTGATTGCGCAATATCGAGATAATGAACGGATGGTAATGATCAAGGCCTAAGTGTGCAAACAATTATTGTAATTGTACATACGGTAAAATTAAATTGTTTTGAAGAGATAATGAGTTATGATTCTTTAGCAAAACCAAGGTTTGGCTTAGTGTGAATTTAATGAGATATAAAAAAATATTTATTGAAGCAGAAATGCAATTATTAGAATAAAAATGTAGCGACAGATAAAAAATTACGAAACATTCATCATACCAATTAAATTTAATTCCGAATAAAATTTTTGACAAAAACAGAATAGTCATCGTTTGTATACTGTACATAAAACAAAAACGGAATTTAATCGGATTTGCAAAGAATAATGAAAAAATTTAAAAAAAACGAGCTTCGTGATAAATTGAAGTACACGCTTTAACGAATGCTTTTCCACTTTTTCCAAAAACACGAAAAGCTCTTCGCGAAGCGCTCAACGATTTTTCTATAATTAATCACACTGAAAAATATTATACATGTCACAGAGAAATATAATATTATAAATTTGCAAACGGTTATTTTTATAATACCACTAAATGGGCACATCGAAATATTTATTTATAAATTAACTGATATTTTTGTAAATTATGATGTTATTTATACTGTATATTAAAAACGAACCTCATTCATCATCTATTGTTGGATGAACACCTCTTCATTCTTATCTTGAGTGACTCTCATTCAATTCACTTTTAATGTTTTTTTTTTTAATTTTTATTTCATCCATCTATCTACACTGTCTTTCATATTTTTTTACAACCTCGCAAATATCATACATCTCACCGCGTGTTCGCCTACCACAATTCCAACCTCTCAATCCAACCTAAAATATTCACTTCTCGCATTTGAGTTAGTTTTTATACATCTTCTAGTTATCACATACTTCTTTGCATACAATGAATCTTGAAATTTTCGAATTCAATCTTCATTTTAAGCATATGTAGTCAACAATAGTAAAACAAATTAAACCATAGCCTTTTTTATCCAACTCAAAAGAATTTTCTGCTTCGAATACCGCATTCTATCAGATGAAAAAAATTCATATAACATTATATAATAATGAAAAGAATCATGCGAAATTTAATTCAAATTATCGCCTCTGGAAGTATTCTTTCATCGTCTTTCATGGCAAAAGCGCCACGAGAGCCCCCTCTTCACTACAACGAGAAGAGGAGCAGGATGATGGCGGTGAAATATTCGAAAAGGCCATATCCGATACCCGTCGGCGAAGGTTAATATGGCAGGTAAAAGGGCTTTGGCTTTTGTGTGCAGGAAGAATTGGCAGCTTTACGTTTCTCGCGAGCGCGGTCGCTCCAAGCTCTCTGCGAAGCTTTAATGGATAACGCTCGGTAAATATTATGAAATTCGTATACGCGAGGTGTATTTTATTTGTTGAAAAAGTGTATGACGGGGTCGTTGATCCCGCGTCTCCGTGTTAAAACGGGCTTTAAATAGGGATATTGTGCGGGATGGTGAATATGTTCGAGATATGAGGTGTAGTGTATGTGTTCGGATGCTGCGGTTTGTATAATATGTATAATATATATATTTTGGGAATATGATGAAATTTGTATTTTAAATTTTTCGAAAAGTGGAAAAATATTTTTATTACATTTGAATGAGGTTATCTTAAAGAGACGGTACATTTATTTCAATGAAAGGTATTTAAATTAACTAATGATTGCAATGTTTTTGAAGTAAAGAATAAAAAATATTTTTCACAGAACCATATTTCAAGTTTAAGTTCGCATATAGATAAGACGATTAATTTATCAAAGAAAGCGAATTTTTTATTTCAAAGTATTCACTTTGAAGAATGATATTTTGCGAAAAAATAACATAGAATTATCGAGTTATAAAACTACCACAAACCGTAGAATATTCAACATAATTTTTGGCTAATTACCACTAGAGCCATAATGGATTCACCGCAGAGGCTTACACGATCTAAATTATTAGGGAGTGAGGGCGCACAAAACCGTACGTGTAATTAGGCCGAAATTAAACGAGATAATTCAGTTCCAACAGCAGCAACAACAGGAAATATATAGCAATAGAGGACCTTTTGAGACTGGCCACATTGCCATCCCTTTTGCGACAAAATGGCGAAAAAATTTCCTAGAAATTTATGCGATTCGACCGCCAAACGTACTGGAGAATCTCAAAGGGAAAAGCGACCCGTAAATGCATTACTCCGCGCCCCTCCATCCGGAAAATGGAGGATGGAATTGCCTCGGATTTTGCGAAATTCCGTCGTGATTTCGGCCAGGAAGGAAGAGTGTCCTCGTAAGGGCAAAGTTAGCGTAAAAAGCGAATCGAAAACGGTCGGGGTGGCTTCCGAGGAGAGTTTCCTCTGCGAAGTCGGCGGTGGCTTTTGTTTATGTTCATTAATCATTAGCAGGCTTCCACATCGAGCTAGTAACTCTTTTGAAGTTTCGATGCGAAACGCGAGTATGGTTTATGAATTGTTTATTCGGATGCGTAAACTTGGCGAATATTTTCGCATAATCCGAGGGGTGTTTTGTTTGTTCTGTTTTTCGAATATTAGAATTTCACGAAGTTGAAATTTGATCGATGCGTGAGAAGCTATTCAAAAGCGACGAATGAATTATTGGTTAAGTTGACGGAGCGTTATTACATTTTATATTTAAACGGAAATGCTTTTTTGATGAACTTAATCATACCGGATGAAAAATTTCATGGAAACGTATACACTCGACTCCCCGTTAACGCCTGAATAGGTTTTGTAGAATAAAAAGTAATGAAATCTATACTGAATACATACATACAGTAAACCCTTATACAAAACGGTATCCTACGATTTCATATAATACGATCCGTCTCTGTAATGTTTGAATTATAAATATAATATTTTATTATCTGTGAGTTATGTGATTTTTAGGGTGATGAGTTTGACACTGAAAGTAATAAAAAAGCTGATTGAAATTATATTCTCACAAAGATAGAACATTAAGTAAAAAAATCATATATGAACAGCATTATCATTATATCAATCACATCATAAACAAGATTCATATCCCTTATAGATAATCACGGATTTCTGTGTGTTTGTCTGTGTATCTGTGTCGATGACGCTCGAGACATTAAAATGATCGATCCGTTGATACGATTATTTTTTTGCGTCTATAAAATTATTCTTCATGCGAATATGCTCTTTATGCATATAAACTTAGCGTCTATAATATCATGCTTATGAAAGCATCTCTATTGACTTATGCAATATGTCGATTATTACGCAATGGAAAAAATACTTGAATCCCCTATACATGTATATAATCACCGATGACATATGTCTGTGTTTGTTTGTATATCGTTCCAATTTAGCCAGTATGCCGTTCAAATATAACGGCTATAATCGCTACACGAGAACGGCTATAACGCGAACTTCGAATTTAGTCTTTATGGTCATTATAATAACGGCTATAATCTTATCGTCTTATAATATAATATGATGCTTATTAGTACCTACTAACTACTGGCTTTGCCTATATGTCACAAAGAAATAACAAATGAACTAATTTGATTTTAATAATTGAATATTAAATATTCAAACCGGGTACGAGCATCGACTTTAAAATAAACACATACACATCCCGATGTTATTAACATCGGGCCTATACACTAGTATTATAGAAAAACAAACAAATCACATATTAATATTCCGCAAACGACAGCGTATAGTCGATTTAGCGAGAACCTTTCCGTAAAAAGAGGTAGTTTCGCACTGTCAACTATTGTATAGCACACGCCTCGTGATAAACGTTCCCGCCTCGGGGCGACAATGGCCGAAAAATTTCAAGACGGATGGGTGGCCTTGTGGGGGCGACAGCCTCGGAGCCTTCGCCCCCAGTGCAGCCCCCAACGTAGCCCCCGGAATTGAGACTGCGCCCCCGTGGCTTCGCCGTCAAACGCGACGACAATGATTGATACGACGTGTGTGTTGGGATTGACGATCGAAGACCGTTTGTTTTTTGGAAATTAAATCCGGAAAAGTATAATTTATATCTATGGTTTGTTGCGATCGTTGGGCGGTTGGTAAATATAGAGGTTTTTTCGATGCGAGCTCTCAAACAAAGGCCTAATGGACTCTCATCGTTCGAAACAAGTGGTTAATTTTTTGCTCATTGTGGAGGTTTAAAAGGACGTACTTTTTCATTATTCGTTCCTTTTTATGTAAATATAAATAGTCCTTTTCACGTTTAATAGATTAATTACGACTATGTATCGTAGATGTAAATATATTTAAGCGAATATCATTTTCAATTCATGCATGATTAATTGAAAAAAATTTCTATATCGTCTCGTAATCTATATTTAAATTTGTTGGAAAAAATTATATTTTGGGTCTTCATTGAGTTTCATGGACGAAAAAAAACGTGTGTTCAGCTATAAAACGTCGCATAAAATCCCATAGCGAAAAATTCTAACACGCTTTGAACATTTTCCCCAAATAAAAGGTTGTAAATTATGGCGTCGTGATGTTTCGCAACATTGCGGCGAAGTTCCATGCGTTAAAAATTTCGCACGCTTCATTTGTATGAAAAATCTGAAACTTCGTTGTCATGAAAAGACGAGAAATGCGCCTTTGGATAAACGTTGCCAAGCGAGAGCGCTTTTCGAGCCCCAACATATAATACACAAAAGCGGTCTTCCAGATAGCATACTATCGAAGAACTTACTCGAAAATATTGAAAAATGGACTCGACACGTCGCATTTTTAAACAGACGAGTGAGCATAGTTAAAAACTTCGTTTTCGCGGTGCATTTGGCACAAGGAACACGCGTAAAAGCCTCAGGAAAGTGTTTGAAATTTTATTGTGCGAGTGTGACGTTCGAGGCGTATTAAACGCCCGATTTAGTCGTCTGGCTGAAAATGGCGCCTCTAGACTCCATTTGCATTCCGTTCAATTTGAATGCGAGGTGCGATCGAAACGTGGAAAGACTGCATGAAATTTTCGAAAATTTTAAGTGGGAAGTTTCATGTTTTATTTATGTGAATTGAAATTTTACTCGGTTTAATAATGCATTCTTTGTATCACATATTAAAATTGAATATATTTAAATATGTAGTATATTTTAGCGATTTGTCATGATAAATGAGTCTATGATTCTTAAATCAATATTAAAATTTATATATCTATATTTTATCCTATGATATATGTCAAATGTTATGGTACATGCTATGTTCGTGTAATTGCTTCATCCATAAATGAAGCGAAGAATTTTTTTTTTTTAAAGAAATTTATCAATATCTGGTGTTGTATAGGCATCATTTAGTGAAGGTGAATCATAAGTACATCATTCAACGTCTTTTGAATAATATGATAGTTGATACACAATTTTAAGGGGGGCAGACCTAGTTGGAACATCCAAAAAAAGCTCTTGTCATTAACTAATGATCCTCCCCCTTTTCTTTCAGATGATTCAGTGATGAGCTGCAGTAATCACCGCATAACACCTTTCTTTTTTGGACCGCTTGTAAATTTGCTGTATCTCATGTATTTCTAAATATTTTGTAATAATTTTTTTTTTAATATCTTCTTGAAATACATATATTTCACGCGAAAAAACATTTTTTATTAATTAATTTAATGTGTGGCCAAAAAAAAATCCTAAGCAAGAGCTTTTTTTGGACGTTCCAACTATGTCTGCCCCCTTAAATGACACTTCACTAATTGTGAATGATACCTTTACACCACCAGGTATTGCTAAATTTCATAGAAAAGGCAAGAATTCAATTAATATTATAAAAAGCTCTCTTTCACATTCTCTAAAATTTTAGTTAAGAAATATTTAATTTTAACAAAACAGTCCTGTAATAATTAGGCCACACTAGGAACGTGCTTAAAAGCAAGCACCGCAACGTGTTATGTATAAAGAGGAATCCATGGCGTTGTCTTCTCAAGAAACCTTAGACCCTCTGAAGACGGTCATAGACCGCATCAGGACACTGAAGGTTGTACATTGCTGTCTCTAAATTCTAATTCCGCCCCTGGATTTGACGGGTGAGCGGCCGTAAATCAGACCCCCGTATCCTTTGCGCGGATCCGATAAAATTTGTATGCGATAAACTAGCATGACACTTGCGAGAACATTCGAAAAACACACAGTATAACCTCCCAGAAACTGGGGCATCTTGCGTGTACGTTATGTGTGTGCAAATTCATAATTTATCGAACGTATGCGGGGATCGTGGCGTTTGTTTGTTGGCTATAAATCAGAGCAAGTTAACGCGCATTAGTATGCATGCACGTAGTAAACTTATTATACTCATCGATACGGGTAATGTTTACTCGCGAAATTGATAATTGGAAAGTTAAACGTACTCGTGGACTGTTTGTTTCAATTATTCCGTGTTTATTTTATCGCAGGGAATGAAAAATATGGAGAAATTGTTATATGTGTGCTCTCCCAAACGGAAAATCCACATAGGAATGTTTGTAAGATCGTACGAACTTTGAACAGGTTTTATACTCGTCATATATTTTATTTTAAACATACAAGAATTGGAAATTCTCTATTTGAAACTCTAAGAATATTATCTTCTCAATCTTCATATGAGTTGAAATCAAGACGATCTTTTCATTAAAATTGGAACAATCCCCGAATCAAAAGACAAACGTAATCAACGCAAGCACACAGTTTGCGCAGACAATTCATACTTACACGCTTTCATTGTGTACCATCCACATTTAATCTAAACAAGGTTTCGGCACAAGTCACTCGAACCGAATGAGTAACGACTTCTCTTTCTGTGCGAAATAGCAACGCTTCGAACTGATATTATGTAAATTGTCGGCGAAGTAGTTTTCGTCGTTGCCGGTTCGTAACCCAATTTTCCAGGATAATACGTCTATCGGAAAGGATCGTTTGTACGCGGAGTCTTTTCATGGCGAATTGGCCCTTCCCGGGGCGAACAATGGTTAAACTTTGCCACGGATAAATGGCGTTTGTCAATCAAAAAAATCGCGATTGAAATTCGCGATTTGAATCTGGCGGAGCGATCGCGCACAATGTGTGTCGAACGGCTTCGGTGTTGGTGTATGAAAAGGATTTTAAAACGGTTATTGAAGATTGGATTTGGATTAAAATCGTATTATCTAAATGCTTGTAACTGTAAAAGTTTAAATTGGAATTTAATAGATTTTACGTAATAACAAAACAATGAGATTCCATTGAATGAATAGAACGAAAACTTAATATATAGTATATATTTTCAGATATGGTAATTTGAAATGAATAACCTGAGAATTTTCAGTTCAAATGATCTCGTTTTCATTTGATAATTTTCTGTGTTTATTTATTCAAAAGGAATATGAGATATTTATAGTCCTTTCTGAATATATATTAAATATTAAAAAAAAAAACAGGAGAAACAGATAATTTATATTTCACTAAAATATTCAAAATAAATTATTTACCAATTGAACGATATAAATTTTACAAAATCTTTCATGAAAACATATTTTTTTTTAAAATTCAACAATTTCACGGAAGAAAAATCAAATTCGCCCAAGGATCGACTCCCCCTCAATTACGACATATTAAAAACCACTAAAATCTACGACATTATAACCGTGGCGAATCTTATCATAAATTCGTCTTCGGTGATATTGTTACGCACTCGTGAATTTCTTCAACGACCAATTTCGCTTTTACGATTACGCATTATTGCCGCAATTCGAACGAATCTCCTCGTCTGCGTTAAGAAATCGTATAAAACTCGTTCGGGCGAATCAACATAAATAATAACGTTGCCGTATCGCATTATGTTTCGCATTGTCATCCATTATATCAGTGTATTGCGAAAAGGGGAAGTTTTGGCGCGAAATCTGCACGAGCTAATTCTTAAGCAGGCGAGGTGCGCTACAACAGTAGCTCGTCTCCCGTTTAATTGGATAAGTTTTCAGGGATTTCAGAATTACATTATAGATTTTCATCTGAAACTAATCATATAACTGTAATTGGAGAAGTTTCCGAGACGAAGATTGAGATGTTTTTAAAATCTCGCGGGCAACGGCGATTCGTTATTTTAAAATAATAGTGGTTGCTTCAGTTTTACAATTTTGAATATTTTATATTTAATATAATTTGAAATTTATATTTTATTTCAATTATATAATAATTAATTAATTTTGTTATTTGGGAAAATTTGCATAAGATGTAATAAATTTAAACGACAAAACTTTTAAGCTTTTATAAAAGGTAACAGATGTTTTAAAACTATTCATATACAGGTAAAGATGGCAAAACTTCGTTCTCATTCAAAATATTTGATTATGATAAATTATTTAAATATATGCCGGAAATTCAACGTCATTTTATATATTCAATATAGCAAAATATTATATATATTTATATCAGATCAAACAGAACGAGAATAAGTTTCAGTCATTGGAAACAGAAGTTGGCTAAATAACGAATCTTTGACGGCTCTTAAGTTTCTCGGCATACCAAACGCTTCCGTTTGTCTTGAGTTTTTCGATTATTAGAAAAGGAGCATGCTAAGGAAATTGAAGTTGGATCGAGTTTTTTATGAGACGGTCGCCACAGGATGCGATCCTGCAAGCAGCTCAAAATATTCGACTATGATTGATGATGTTGCAGAGTAGAGATTGATTGCCTGCCAATCGTTGCCTCGGCGCACTCTCAAGAGTGTACCGGCTCAATAAGCACCTAGATTTACTCGTTTTAAAAAAAAATTGCCATCTAAAAACATCACGTTCGCCGACGAAGATTCGTCTCGAGAGGCTTTCCGGCGAGATAAAATTTTATTTAAGTGTATTGTGGAAATGCGGATGAAAGGCGTCGCACTTACGGGACAACGGCATCTCAGGCAAATAAAGCAGTTCGAGCATGTATAAGAACGCATTGAAAAATGCCGGGACGACAATGTAAGGAAACTAGATTGTGCGATGCGCTTTTATGTAAAGTGATAAAAATATGGAAATATTGGGAAAACTCGAGAAAATGCATGAGAATATTGCAGTCGCACGACCGATTCGTTCGGATTTCATCATTTCTTTGGTAAAAATACGTTTACTATTATGTGTTATTTTATAGATTTATACGTCGTACATTATATCGTCGTTTTTTCTTTATTCTTGTCCTCAAAGACCGTAGGGAGCGTCTGCTGGCTTCAGTTTCATTTCGCAGTTGGGTCTTTAGGGGAGAGAGAGTCTGGGATAAAATAGAGCAAAAAAGTTGAACACGTTACCGTAATAAGTTCTTCGGCGACTATCGGACACAATTTTACCAAAGAAAAAAATATAAATTTTAGCAAATTTTTCTCTAGTCCGATTGAAGCGTAACGAGGCAAAAATGACTTGCACATGAAAAAAGACAATGATTAATTCTTAATATAATAATGTTCCATTTTCAAAAGAAAATTATTTAATACATAGCAGGGTATAAAATTGTACGAAATTCGTTTTTCTTCTATTATATTTATTATATCTGTCTGGTAGTGTAAAATCAAGTCTACGGCAAAAAATAAAAAAGAGACATCAAAGGAGATTTTCTTTCATCGTGCGAATGACGTTGTTAATTGATTTATATCACGAGCCTGACACGGATGATTCGTCTTTTTAAATCTCGCTTCGAATTTAAAGCTGATAAATTGGATAATTACTCGAAAAGAGACGAGAGATTACGTTAGCACCGTTTCGTAAATGCGAATGTTTCTTCACGAAAAATGTTTCAAAGATAACCGAAATGCTTATTTTTATCTACGTTGAACGAATATAAAATTTACAATATTTCTGGAAATAGCATTCGCAAATGGAAAGACTGAATATAGAAATGTATTTATATGTTTTAATTCTAAAATATGATTATATTTGTCAGAGTTCATGGAAAATCTAATACTTTGTAAGGATACTAGCAAACAATTCAGAATAAGTCAAATCGCACAATGCGTGTATTTTAGAATTAACGCTGTTGTGTAAACACATGGAATAAGCCATGGAGATATTTAGTTAACGCTAAATATAAATAAGACTATCTCAGTGCTCGTTCTATCCCCTAAAATACACAGTCAAAATACCTAGTATGTCCTAAAATCAATACTTTTCCTTCATTATCTTACATTTAATCAAACGATTCATATACAAGAAAACAAATGATTATTAATCAAGGAAATATTTCACATTTAGTAAACAACATATAAATAGTTTATATATTTTTTTACACAAATTATAATCCAGTTAAATATAAAGTTATATCGGCTGATTATTTTAAATCATTTCATTCAGGAAAATATTTTAAAAATTTAACATTGAAAATAGCCATCAATTGCTTTAATAATTTTTCGACTAATTTAAAACTTATTCATTAAAATTTGATTATAAATAAAATAAATTTTTAGAACACACCATACCGAACAGTCTGGCCCAACCATCGAGGAATGCAGAGTGGGTGGGTAAACGGGTAGTGTAAAGCGTGTAATCAATTGCGGTCTTGTTCAAACACGTGTAATTTAACTCTGCGTTTAACGAATGCGTCCCACGATGGCTGTGCACGGCTCTAACCCAATTAAAACCCCATAGAATGGCGTGGGATAGGCTTCGTGTAATGGTAAATACCTGGGGACTGTCCATCAGGAGAGGTCCCGTCAATTCGGCCTGGTCCTCTTCGCCTTCAGGAAACACCGGGCTGTCGTTCAGGACGGTTGTTAGCATGTTCACTGTTGACACTGTCACCTGAAAATTGGGAAGTTCTTAGAAGTACATAGTGAGTTTTATGAGGGATTCGTTTGTGGGTTGAGAAACGCGTTCGGTCAGGGTTGGGGTGGAAAAACATTTGTTTATGTATCGAGGTGAATTGCTATTTCGAATATGTTATGTGGAAATTATCTGATGTTTTTTATGGCTTTAATGCTAATGTTGTGTCATGGGAATGCTATCACGATTGTCCTTGATTCATATAATTTGAGTTGAAATAATCTGTATGTGTATTTTTTTAAACAAGATAAAAAAGCGAAAGCAATAAAGTGGAATCGTGAAAGCACTTGAACTAAAATAAAATATTGTTGGAAATTATTTCTTTCTCAACATGTCCCCATATGAAATCTTTTTATATAACCGAAAAGTGCTTCTTTGACATCTAAAAAAAAAAAACATTTCAGTATCATAACGTATACGCAGCTTGAGTACGCGAATTATGTGAATTAAATTCGGCTAGGCCTTTTTTTCGAGTTTTGCGCAAAAACGCAACGTCCCGTTTTTATGAAATATAATAAAAACGGGGAATTTCATACGCAAGGAACCCGTATATATAATATTCGAAGTTGAGCGGGATTTGTTTGTATTTCCAATTTCATTTCTTCGCGAGTGAACGAAATCCGACAATGAAATTCGACAAACGTCCTCCTATCCGAAGACTGAGTTTATATGAAAATACAAATGCACAAAACTCGGAAAAAATAACGTCAATATTGTTTTTATGCCGCGTTTATTTGGAGTTTTCGTCCGAACGAAAAGAATCGTGCGCGTGTAAGAAAAATTGAATACGGAAAAAGTATTCGAAATAATGTGTTTTTCCATATTCTGTATTTGCAAATAGTGAACAAGGACATCATTTATAATTTCTAAATAACAAATATGTTTTCACAGTAAATATTTGTATGGTTTTTCCTTTAATAAAAATTCTTATATGAATTATATAAATGAAGTTCCCACGAAAGAATTTTTTTTCTTAGAAATTTCAATTATAATATAATCAGTGTTTTTAACATAAATAAAATTTTGCAATGAATATTTATTATTAAAATGTCATATTTACAAAAAATATATTTTTTTAGTAAAGAAATAAAAGAATCATCCAGCAAATTTTATTACTTAATTTACATTTTATTTTAGAAAATATGTAAATATTCAAACATAAATCTCAAAACCTCATGAAAAATTCAGATTTTACTCACTCATACACACACATAAACTTTTCAATTTGCAATACAGACTTTCCGATCGTGATTTTTACGCTTTCGTTTCGCGAAAACTTTATACAACCCACACTAAAATCCGTGTATTATAAAGCGCACATCGGACGACGTGCTCATCCGAAGAAAGGGTCAAAAGTGTCACACTCATAAATCTGAGACGAATAAAATTTTACGAGATCATCTCTCAAAATGAACGGTTAAGTCTGGTGCAGAAAGTCGTTATATTACGCAACGCAGCACCAAGAAAAAAACAACGATACACTTTCGAACGGTTTTTCCACGAAAGTTTTTCGAAAGGATTATGTTCTAAACTGTGCAGTGTCTAGAAATTCGAAAAAGCCCCATCGGGTCGTTGGATTAATAAAAAGCTTCTTTGGTTGTGGATGGAACGGTGTCACATTATGCGACACCCGCGCGTGCAATTTTCTCTGTTGAAAATCGGGCTGATTCAGTCCGTCTAAAATGCTAAATTTTACGTGGAACGTGTAAATTTTAATCTGACTATATTATATTAACATTTTTAATTTGAATATTTTAAAAAATATTTACAGAGGTCAACGGAATTATGAAAAATCTATCTCTTTCTTCAAACACCATTCTCATTCATAAATTTAATCCTAATTTTAAATATTTTCATCACTATCATAATAATTGGTTCTAGAAAATACTCTCCCTAGACAAATACCTTACCAGAGAAAAACTTACGTAACGTAACGTCGTAAAGGTCGTAACGATGTGAAAAATGAAAAAAATATCAAATTTTCATTTTGTATACACATTCGAATCCATAGTTTGACATTTCTATTGGTCATTGAGTATGAAATTTGCCTTGAGGCTTTCGTTCAACTTTTTCTTTGTAGGAGTTAATGTCATGGGGGGTTTTTGTCGAAGAATTTGTGTCTATGTCCTGGTACCATAATTACAATATTAGATTATTATATTTTGACTTTCAAAATCAAAAATCTATTTTCAATAAAAAATTATAAATTGAAATATAATATACAAAATTTATAGAGCGAGAGAATATCAAGATTCAAGACCCATATAATATAACCGCGCTTAAATTAATTTAATCGACCGAACAGGTGAGAGACCGGGTAACATGGAGCGTATATAAATTCACCTGATAGGCTCATAACCGATACAATTTAACACCTGCTTCTGAACACGCCTTCAGACCTTCCCCATTACTGAAACGTTACAAATTGCAATGTGAATATTTCATGTGCGCAAGGGTTGCAACTATTTCATTTTCGCCGAAGGGAAAGGCTTTTACGATCTGGTCACAAAATTTTTAGCGTTGAGCTTTTTTATAGTTCGACAGTCGTGTTGTGTGAATTTTATATCGTCGAGGAATTATGGAGTCGGAGTCTTCAGTTCAGACTGAATATTTTTGAGATCAAGTGTAGTGACGAATAGAGTATGAATTGAAATAAAAAGCTTGAACTGTGTATTTTTTTTGAAAAAAGGTCAAGCGATTGTTTTGCTGCCCGGTTCCAATATTTTTTAGATATACGTATATTGAAATATTCATATGACCTTTTTTAGTATGATATTGAAAATAAATTTTTAATCTTGCAGTGAACTTATTTGCACATGTGAGTTTTGTATTATATAAAACGTCCACAGAAAATATATTTTTTTTAATATTATATATATCCGCAAAAATACCCTAATATTTATATTTAATAAAAAAATAATTTTAGAAATTTAAAACACCTACCAAGTAATTTTATATTTAAATAGAATATTCAAGTAAAAATTTATTCTTTCAAACCCACCTTTTATATTAAAGGCATTAACTTAAGCCAGAATATTCACATGAGATGAAAATTACGACATTTTCGATCACCTTTGGATATCTAACAAGGCAAGCTTTTATATATGTAAAAAAGGAAACTCTTTGACGATTCTAATAAAAATCACCATTGGCTTCACAGACGATCCTTCCAAAGTAAATGAGAGGACACGTGCCACGAATAATTATCAAAGGAAAAAAACACAAAAATTGATATGCGCATTATATATTTTTGAGAAATAATTCTTTGAAAATACATATATGTTCGTGTGAAATTGGGTATTTCGAATCTTTGATATTTTTCAGCAAACTCTTTATATTATTTATATTTATAAAATAAACGTTAAGCCATTAAAAGAACACAGAGAACAAAATAAAGAAATCTCCACCAAATCGGCTGTTACTGAAAGCGTTTGACGATAATTGATCGCGGCGCTTCGTCCGATATAAGCCCGGTCCGATATGCCTTCCGAGTGATAAATAGCCAACACAATGAACTGAAATGGAGAGATTTATCTCATAATAGACGGTTATATTTAACCGAGCCCGAACGCGGAGGGTTAAATCGGCCAGAGTGATTTTATAATGACTCTTTCGGCGGAGTTTTCCGAGCGGACATATGACGCCCGTTCGCGCCTAGACGGATCGCCTCGTGTAAATTAAAAGGCTGTGTTTTACGATGGTTTTATGTCGGCGAGGTGAAAGTTGCAGATGGACGATGAATTTTGGACGATCCACTGAATATAAGTGAGAGCGTGATGGATCGTAAGTGAGGATGCTTCGAGTTGGTGTATGTAACTGTAAAAGTTTATTGGAGAATTTTAGGGTTTGCTGGTTAATTTTAACATGAGAACTTTTCCGTTTAAGTCTTTTGGTAAATGATAAGGTTTACGACAAGAAATTGGGGAAATTCTGTTTATTTGATTTCAATTTTGTTTCAATGTGTTTTTATGGAAAAAAATTAAATGGTCAGAATTTTAGTTGGATACGGTCAGAATAAAATGATGAGTTGGCAGAATAAAATAATAAATGGTCAGAATTTAATAAAGAAACGGTCAGAATAAAATTAGGCTAGGTTAGGGTTCTTAATATTATTCGGTCCATTTACTATAAATTCTGACAAACTCTGTTAAAATTGGGTGCCAATTATCGGCCTGGCTAAAATCTCATGAAACGTCAAATTAAGAAACTTCGTATTCCTAAAATTCACTTCTGAAATAAATTCATGCTCTTGACGGTTGGCGCGCTGTGGATCAGTTTGACAGCTGTCAATTTGACAGTTGTCAGTTTGAATTCGAGATCCTACAAACGTCTTTTCAAAACTCTCGACCTGGGAGCGGGGTTTAAATCAGCCAAAAGTATCAATAATTATTGATTTGTTGGAGGTTAACCTCAAATTGCAACTGTCAAGTGCGACACAACATATCGGAGCAAGGCTACCAACTGAATAATATGGTAGACCACGCTATTCTAATACGTAAATTAGCCCATAAAAAAACATTAAAATTACATTGCATACAATTTAATTGCATTCAATTACATTGCAATGTGCACTGGGTTTAATATTTAGTTTTTATAATTAGCTCACTTCTTACTAAAAATTTATTAGCAAATTAATGCCTGGCGAAAAGGATTTCATATTCGGTTTTAGAAGTGCAGTTTACATTATCCCATTTCCAATACTTACAAAAAAATTTAATCCATCGCAAAAAAACCGCACCACCCACCGCAAAACCCACCCGATTTCCGCGATTCGAAAGCGTCGAGCCAGCAAGTTCCACACTCTCACCCTTCAGCATCGGCGCACTTTCCGCTGAAAGGCAATCAATTTCAGCCGATTGTCGGCTTTGTCGGTCCTCGGACGCGACCGTCCTCTTAATGAACGGTCGGCAATCAAAGGGCCGAGCCTTTGTCTGTCGACGGTTGCCGATCGCTTCGGTTCCGTGCCCCGTCTTGCGGAGGCTTCGAAGGCTTTTCTTGTGCCGGAGAATTAATGTCTACCCTCGTTTCAATTAGTCGCTAATTAACTATTAATGGACGGCGGCGAAATATTTACTTTGGACGCGCGGAAAGATGCGCCCGTGATGGGAATTGTTTTTATTACGCTTCGTGGTGTTTGTTTTGGAGGTTTTTGTGTGTGAATGTTTTATTTTTTAATATGATTATGATGTTAATTTTTTCAGAGTGCGTTGCTTTTGTTAATAAGATCCTAATAAAATTTTCGTATCATATTGTATAATTATGCAATTTGATCGTTTTAATTGAAAACCTCAATAATTTTTGAAATCGTTTCATCTAAATTTTGTACGACTTTACGTCTATTCAATTATCATATTAAAATTTATCAATGATATACATTTATATATAATTTTTGCATCTTTGAAGTTGAATTTCAAATTATAAATTTCACTGAATGTTGATCAGTAAGTTAGATTTCATATGGAATTAAATTGTACTGCGAAACAATTTCTACAGTACTGTGAAAACTTTGTTTACGAAATGGTCAGATAATTCCATTCGTGTGATAGTTAAATTGAAATTATATAAGTAAAATTTTTTATAGATATTTTGATAGTTAATATTGAAATCTTTAAATTTTCAAGTTCATTAATAAATTAATTATGGTGAAAAAATAATGGTAATAATAAGAGCTTTGATTCAATGTTCATAGATTAAAATTTCAAGTGATGCATTTACATTAGATTTCATATGAAAATCGATAAAATTGTGACAGATACTTTTTTAATATAAAATATAGTAATACATAGATGTATTATAATAACTGACTTGAAAAAAAAATTATTTCATTTTTGGATAAAACTATAATATTAAAGTAATCAGAATCAAAAAAGCCCATTATCAAAGATTTATAAAACAAAAAAATTGTGTTTCTTAAAAATTCGATTGTAGCATATGAATTTTGATATTTCCTATACTTGTACATATAAACAGTGCGCGAATTGTATAGCGAAAGTTTGTTCGGAATTGAATAAATCCGCGCAAACGATAAAATCCTCAGATACAATTACGTCACAAAGCGGTCTATTTGTTTGCGAATGGCAAAATTCGCATTATAACAATAATATTTCGCTCGAGTTTCATCCGAAAAGGTGTGGATGAAGAAACCGGCTTAAAATAGCGTTAAAGTTTTAAAGCTAGGCTTTTTAGTTAACCATTATCGTGAGGAAAATTGTTTGTTTGATATTGTCAATAGTGTTTTTGATGTTACGTGCTTGAGAACTTGAAGGTTTCTTTTATGTTAAGCTGTCTGTATTATAGTAGAAAACTTAATGGATTTTAAGCAAATTTCTAAGAAAATGTTAAAGGTTAAGTGGTTTCCAATTACTTCAGATGAAAGGATAGATGGAATTTTATGTATTTTCAGAATTCATTTAATTCGATATAAATTTATACAAAAACGTTTATTTTTCATGACTAAATTTCGACCTCAATAATTTCATTTCAATATTCAAATATAAATCAATTAATCTCCTCAAACAAAAAAAATCAATCAACAATCAAACCCGAATACACCCAATCCTCAAATTATCCTTCAGACCCAAACGAGAAAACACACCATCAAAAAAAAAACCTCCATCATCAAATTTGCGCATTAGCAAAGCGCACGTGTTTATTCAGTTTTCCGAGTGTCGGCGAAAAGCGTGTCCGACGCCATTTCCCGGCGCCGGAAAAGCGCACGGACCGACCGCTTCCGCTCAGACGCTCCCAAACCGATTATCGCATATTGCTTCGTATGCACATTGTAAATAGTGCTTAGAATCGTGTGCAAGCGCGAGCCGGAATATTGAATTGTCGCGTCCGGAAAATCCGGTGCGGTCGTATGCTCGCATTCGGTCATTTGTTTCAAGATGGTAATTGCATTTTGAAGTGATTTAGGACGTTTGAATTGTGATTAGTTTTGTTTGGATTGCTAAGAACGGTTAAAGGGTTTTGTATGAGGAAGAAGTGTAATGTTTAGTTTATTGGTGTATGGTCCATGGTGCGATTGATGTTTAAATTCTGCATTGAAATATAATTAAGGATCTTTCAATAGGGACATTCGAAATTTTTTAGGTTATAGCAGCCGTATTTTTGAAATGATATCTGCCAAATTTTTCAAGTGTTTCTATTGTATCGTATTGCTTCTGTGTAATAAAATTTCTTATATTTACTTAAAAAATCGTTTTCAAAATTCTACACTAATTTTATTTTATAATACGATAGAAATAGATGCAGAATTTTAGGGTATGCGCCGTGTTTACAGCAACTATGGACGCGAACGCTTCTGATTTAATTGATCCTTGATTTGTTGCTAATTCAATTCAAGATGATACTATTGTAATTTTTCTTTGTGGTTATTTATTTTGTCTGAAAAGAACGAAAAAATATCCGAAATATATAAAAGTTGTTTTGAAATAAAAAAATTGTATTATCTTATAAAAAGTTTGCTATTCTAAGTAATACATAGACGGTGTGAGTAAATAACAATGTGAGATTTTTTCACCCTCTTTTCACGTAATCCTATCATCGAATCTACGGAACAGTATTGATTTCCTAGAGAGTTATCATAGCGAATAGGCTGAAAATAACTATTGAATTAGATAACAAATAATAGTGCTTCAAAGAAAAAATATTTGATACTAGAATAATATGATTTTTAATTAAAATAATAAAAAATTTATATTCACCGTATTATGTCTAAAACATTAAATAATACATTCGTTGTCTTTTTTGTAACCATAAATAAAACACAAACCCGTCAATTTACCCGCAACAAAACGTATGTGTAGTTTAAGTGCGGGAAAATGTTTTGCTGTCATTTTTTGCACAGACACATCTGTTCCATTGACGTAATTGCAATATCGTTAGAACACGCTAGAAACAGCCTGAAATATACGGAAATATAGTATTAGAATGTTCTGAAAAACAGAGGTATACCACAGATAAAACAGATGTATATATATCTGAGAGACTAAAATAGATTTTCTGATAACTTTTTCATTCATCAAGTACATATTTTTTGAATCCATTTTCATCAAATTCAGCTACTGATGTAACCGTGACGTACTTCATTTCCAAAGTAAAGTGTCCAAAGTAAACTAATTCATTCATTAAGACTTATATATAATCATATAATCGAACAAAAATTTATATATAATAGAAACAAGTTCCATATCGTCGATCCGAATGTACACGTGTATATTTTCACATGCATTGCAATTTAGATCGATATATGATATTATGCATGGTTGGCATCCAAAATTGCATACAGAAATGCACTGCCAAGAGACGTAGCTGTCAAAGAATGACGTCACATGAAGTGAAAATCCTCTCGGTAATTTTCTACAACGTGATACGGATTTTCACATAAAAATATTTTCATACTAAACGTTGTGTACAAAATTGATTCAACGATTCTTATACGCATTCGTGTGTGAACTTTTTCAATAGCTTGCATTTATTTACATCGGTGCGTTTCATTCGAAAGGAAAATTTATATTTTTTTTTCATCGAATATGGTTGTGGCCATATTATTAGCGTATTTACCTACACATGTTTCAAATTTTCATTTTAGAAGTCAATCTGTACAATAGTATTGATACAATTAAAATAAATATAAATATTTAAGTTTTTATTTATTGATTCAAATTTTGATTGATTTACGTTACAATCAAAACTTCAAAACATGCACCCATTGATACTCAAAAAGCTATCTTTAAGTTTCTTTATATTTGAAGTGTAAAATCTGACCTTATTTTTTATATAATATGGTTCGATGGAATAAATCAAGCCGGCGAGTCTATAAAATAGTTTATACGATATTATCTAGAATTCTGAACAAAGTCTCAGGGATCAAAGGAATAATTTTCTTATATACGTCATGAATTATTGAAATAACTCCTCTATATTTACTTTTCGTGGTAATTCTCGTACGTTTCACGGTTTCTGTTAAAATAAATGGCGGCGTGACGGACGAGCGTCCATTTTTTTAAAAAATCGTCTGCGGTTAAACAAAATGTCGGTATAATTTAGGTACGCGCATAAACGCAAGTGAACATGGAATGAAAAAAAACGGAAGAACATACGTTTTGGACCGATTTTAATTAAACTACAAAGCGAGATTGCGCGGCAAACTCTGCGGTCAGAATAAACGACTTTCGTTTTGGTCAAATAAGTTTCTAAAGTGAAAAATGATACGGAGTTTTTTCTATATCGGAAAAAATGACGGGGGAAATATATCGGGAAAATCGCTCGATTATTTTTTTTCGATTGTTTCTGTGAGAAATCGAAAACCTTGTTTGCCGACGTTTTATGTTTCGCGTAATAGAATTCGAGAACGAATTGTATCACTGCCATTTATTAATTCGATTACTTTTCTATTGTGTTTTTTTTTAATATTTCAATATGTAATAATATGTGTTTTTTTGTTTTGTTTCAGGTAATACTTTTGATAGATTTCGTCACATAACACGAAGACACGTTAGAGCGATGGGTATTCAATCGTGAGTACGAATTTCCATTAAATAATTAATTTCGCGATGGGATTATTCATACGTTTCATGCAAAATTTATTACTCTTCAAGCGTTCTCCTGCTGTAAAATTTTAAATTGAATTTATGAAATTCAAAACGAACTCGAAACACTGAAACAGTACTGCACGTTGTGCGATAAATACATTTCATATGTATGAATTTAATTAAATATTTTCAATGCATCATTTTATCGATATATAAAACAGATACGAAATGGACCCATTCAAAATTGACAGAACGCTTCTATCTCGATTTTCTTCCATTCACTTTAAAAATCCAATATACAGTATAAATTTCGTTAACTTTCCTATGAGATCCGTTAAATTGAATCCTCTCAAAACCAACCCGAAGGTTTTTTGTTTCGGAAATAATTTAATCACATGTTCGCGAAACTACCGTTGCTTGAGTTAATCGAGTCGATTGTTTGATGGATCGGTGCGTCGACGAAACCATTACAATGTGTTTTACATGATAATTTAACAAGCCTTCGGATCTATAATCTGCGATATTATAGTGGTTGGTGTAAATTCGGGTTTTGCCGGTTCTATTTTGATGTTGAGGTGAGGGATGGAGATCGTTTTTGCAATCAATTTTCGATTAGTTCGTGTGCGTATATAATTAATTATTCAACATGTAAAAAACTGTTTGTTTGTTCATGATTATATTAAAATTTGATTCAAAGTTAGTATATATATATATATATATATATAATATTTAAACATTTTTTTTTATAAAGTTTGCTATACAATAATACGTCTTGTCTGCTTTAATTTTTTTAATAGAATAAATTTCACATATGAACGGATCAAAAAACTGAATATTATTTGTGAAAGTTCTAATTGATGAGTTGTTCGTGTCGAAAGCGATTTAATTGAAATTTTTGAATGATATGGTAATATTGTTGTTTTATTTTCGGCTCGTCAAATAATACGTAGAATGAATACAGGGTGGGAAAAATCAGAAATATTAACGAAATATTCTCGTATGTAGAATAATGTATTCAATTCACGTAAATTAAATAGTATTTTTCATTGTCATTTCGATATCGCACGTTAAATATTTTCATTTAAATCGGTGGAAAAATCGCGTGACAGCCTCGTTTCGAAACTGTTTCGCTTATGAAACGGCAAGCTTTTCGGTATCGCTTTTTAACGTCGAACATACTAATATCGTTGTTTACCCGATACGTTACCTTTCCGAGAAGAATATTTACAATATAGCCAAATGAAAAAAATCGATTTTCACTCACGTCACGAACGAAAATAGACTTTTCAGCGCAAACATATACGCACTCAGACTGACGCGCTTACGTTTTATTTTTAACGACTTCCAAAAATAATTAAAACCCCGCGGAAGGCTTTAGATTCACTTAGACCCCCAAGAAGAAGCGCACATTTAGATATCTCGACATTGTAATATTCATGCTTCTAAATTTCATAATCCGAAGAGCTGACAGGCAAAAAAGAGCTCAAATTTCCACCGATCGCTTTACCCCGTTCGACAAACAACGCTCGGTTTCAACAAGAACCCAGACCCACTTACGCGCAAAGCACATACGCATGAAAACCCTGAAAAAAACTTGAAAAAAAAGAGCTTTTCGATTGTTCGTTCGCGTGCGTTTGCTCGCCTCTCGTCCTTTATCGTGACCCGCTGATTAAATTCGAATGCGGCCGTGGCCGAATTTTCCGGTGCATTAAGGCCCCTTTGTTTCGCGGCCTTTTTTCGATTTGAAACTTGCGTGGGGTGAGGGGGCAGGGGAGAGGGGTGGGTAAAGGGACGCAGCCATAACGAATTTATTAAGTCGTAAATTCGCAAAAGGGTGGGCTTCGAAGCGGCCGTGAACGCTTTGCGAAAAATAGGTGAAAATTCGCGAATCCTCGCATGGGAGTCGTCGCGGATGGATTGATGGAGTTGTTGACGTCGTATGTGTTTTGTGATTTTGTTTCGGGATTGCGATTGAATTTTATGGGTATTTATTTGTATTTTTGTAAAGTAATTTTTTTTTTTTTTGATGTAAGTATAATATTATATTCGTTCAATTACTATAAATAATGTGAAATACTTTAATTCTCAAGATTAAGATAATTGTTTTTTACGATAATGTTAATTGTTATTACTAATAGAAATAGTATCATAAAAAAGTTCCGAATATGAAAATTTCTTTAGCGCGTAATTATATATTTTTTTTAAACAGATATTTAATTTGAAGATAACATAGAAAAATGCATGAAGCGTTTCGAAAAAAATAAAATCATACAAATTTCACTTGTAACTTCCGAAAGTGCCATACAATTCAACATCACTTCGTCAAAACAAACTAACAATTTTTCCTAAACACACAATCATCAAACGTCGATGAAGTTTAATCGCCGCTTCTCGAACTCGTTCAAACTTGGCACATTGTCTAGCGGCACGTTTAAATTATAACATGTGAAAATTGCGAACCAGCCATTTTACATACACACGCGCGCGCGATATACGATAAATGTACGCGAGTGTGTGGAACACGACGAACTTTCGCCAAATACGGCAAATATTAGTTTTGAGTTGTTAACGTTCTCCCCACTTTGGCGTTTTCGCGCGCAAATTCAACAAGAAGCAACTAGACTGCGCCCCGGGGTACGCAACACATTTTACACTTTTCGCTTTGTCCAGAGGTTTGTATTTCGTTAAATATTTATCTAGATGTGTTTTTTTTTTATGGGTGTGATGTGTAGTCGTGTTATTTGATTAGCTTTTGCTTCATTTTGTGTCGTTGTCGTTGTGCTGAATTTTTGATGTTTTTTGATTCGATTTAAATGAAAAATTTTTTTTTCATGTTTTAAGTTCGTTGAAATTTGTTTTTTTTTTATTGAAATAAAATGATTGATTTTAATCCAAGTGATATTCTTTTAAAAAATAATTATTTGGTCGCTATGCGTACAGAAAGTTAATCTTCAATCCCATTCCCTTTAAAAACTAAATTAATTACAATGAAAATCCTTCAATTTGCAAAATCAGTTAACTCAAAATAATAATGCAGTCTTGACAAAATATAATATACTATGAAATTCTTTTGATATGAAAAATTATTTAGGTCTCTTTAATTTCATATTAATCATTTTTTAATCTAGTCCAAAATTCATTCATATTCACAAAAACTTTATGAAACTCATTCCAAACTCAAATACTCAAACAATCACAAAAAATCATTATAAATTATACATTCTCAACACAGTCTAGAACTTTCCACTATACAAAGAGTATTACAAAGGTCTCCTTAAAGCCTCAAAGAGGCAATAGGTCATGTTATATTTCAAAAATAATAATATTTATTGACACCTACTTTTATGATGAACATCGCAAATCTATGAATGACTTCATTTCAGCATTCTGCTCGTGAAAATTCTTCATAAATTTCCCGTAGGAGAATTTTCGCGTGCTGAATTCTGAAATGGAATCATCCGTAGATTTGAAACATCCAAAAACAATATGAAACATCCGATCAATCATAAATTTTAACATAAACCTCAATTACACAAACCAACCCACTTGAAATACCAACAACTGCATTTAAGATAACATTATCGATTCTCATTTATAATCAAATAACCATATTTCGTGGAAAACTTCCACAAATCTCGGTCCGATTACCATCGTCAATAAATAAAGCGCGACCTCTTGGCTAATTATCGTTATTGAATTAGGGCGGCTCCATAGATCTGTTTCTTGAATATTTATGGACATTTTCGCACAAAAGACTTCGATTCAATAAAGCGGTCAGACGTCGTCGATAAATTACGAACAGCCTGCCTGAAGACCGCAAACTCGTCCTGTTTATGGGGTTTTGGTTTTTTCCAAGGTTGTTCGTCGGAAAAATGTTTTCAATTTGTAGGATTTTTTCATTTCGGTTATTTATTGTTTTGTGGCGGGATTAGAACAAAGAGTGTGGTGTTATTGAAAATTGTGAATCCGATTTGATTCGAGTGATATTTAATATACAACAGTTATCTTTTGTTCGTGGGTTTTGAATTGCAAATCACAATAGCTCATTATCTTCGTGTTAAATTGAATTTGGTTATTGTAATTTAACGAAAATTTGCGTATTGTTCGTACTCGTTCGTAATGAATATTTCAATTTATATAATACAAATACAATAAGTTGTGAAAAGGGTTACTATAATATATAACAAACGAAACAAGGACATGTTTTAATTTCTCGATTGAAAAGTCCTTTTTTGACTATAAAATTTAATTGTTTTTTAATATGATTAAATTTTAATAATATAAATGCAATATTTTTCTTGTATGTATAAGCGTAAATTTAAACACACGACTCACCCTCACTATAAAACCTCACCCTAAAATTCATACAAACTCTTTAATTTTTCAGAAAAAAATTTAATCTAATCATTATATTTTTTCACCCAACGAACAACCCTAACTCCAAAAACCAATAAAGAACAAACGGCACACTTAACACCTCAGCCCCACACACCCAAAACACATTCCCTCCAACCGAAAGAAACCCACTGCGAAAAATAAATCAATTATTTGCGGTTTTCGGGTCATATTTTCGTATTCGGAGTGCGCGAAAGCCTCCTTTGGTGCGGAATCGGGCCATTTTGCGCCAGCGCCGCTAACGGGCCGAAATCGGCCACGAATAATTTAATTGTCCCCTCGGTCGACGATATGCGCGTTTGTAAATATTTGTTTTTGGCGGGAGTTTCGTAATGGGCGAGAAGGGTCGTCGGGGAAAAAAAAATTTGATTTTAATTGTCGGCCGCGCGCTCTTTCCCGTGCAATTGATATCGCCGATTCGGCGTTGGTTTTCGATTTTGTTTTGTGGTGGTTTAAATATAGACTTGTCCGTTGAAGTGAGACGTTCCTTGTGCTGTGGTTTTCGGTTTGGAATGGAAAATTTTGCGCTTAGGTCTTTGTATATTTTCCGTCGTGTTGCTCGAATCTAAAATGCGATCCGTTTTCCGATAAAATTTATGGGATTTTTGCTATTTTTTCAACATGCACGTAACACATATAAATCAAGCTCACACGTTCTCGTAGTTTTTAAAGCCTTTTTAGCTTCCTTGCATTAAGGCTCGATGTTTCGACTGTGAAAATGTACATAGAGTTCTCTTAGGAACATCACTTAACTAATACAGTAAGTACCCAAGCATTTTTTGTGCCCACGCTTTCATTTCTCAATACGCTATATATTCAACTAGAACACATTTTTCAAAAAACCTCCACATCAATTTGGATTTAATATTTTACTACGGAAGAACATACACTTATTAATTCTGTCATATTTTTAATATTTAAATGTGTTTCCTTGTCAAAACATTTAAATTGGATATTCTCTCAAAAATCATTTATTTATGTATTCAATTTAATATTATTTCCATGAATAGTAATATGTGTGTCAAATATATTTTGGATCGTAGCCATTATAAAACAAAATAAACTTTTGTGTAAAATTGTCTCAGTATGACCTTATTGCGATAAAATTCTCTCGCATTTATCTACTTCAATCCAATTTAGATGGCTCAATTTTCCTCGTTTAACTAGACCATTTACTGTGGAAACCATGTCTTTAACGACCTGTTAATTAGGCCATTTCTTTCCCATAATGCATTCATGCAAAGTGCATTGCTCGTTACGCAACACACGCAAAAAAAAAATGCACTCACCCCAGCTTTCTATGTGCTTCGTATAGGAAACTTTTCCAGATTTTACATTTGTGGAATCGAACGTCGAGATGGTTTATTTTAATGCAAGAGTGTCGTATGTAGAACGACGGAAGAGGAATGTATATGGGGACTTTTGTTTATGTTTCAGCGGCTCGTTAAAATCCTTTGGCTTGTACAGATATGTGCACATTGTTTCGTTTTCTTTATGTGCGACACGTGCATTGTATGGGATCAGGTGTTATAAAGGTTGTAGGTCGGATTTCGCAATGGTTGATGTTGCATTTTGCATTGTAAAAAGAGTATTGGGATTGTTTTTGAAAGTAGTATTTATATTTGTAATAGTAAAATAAAAAATTAATTGAATAAATTTTCAGGATTGTGTTAGGAAATTAGATAAAAGTAATGGGGTAAGATAATTTAGTAAAGGATAGTTTTTTTAGTGCTTAAAATTTTTAATAATCATCTTATAATCATTTTGTGGACATGTGTAATAAGAAAAAATATCCAGAATTTCTATGATATATCGAAAAATCCATTTTCTACAATCAGTGAGTTTTACTGGTGTATATGATATTTTAGTATGAAATTTATAAAGTGTCTTCGAAACATAAGGTTTCCGACATTTTCCTTATTTTATCAAAACGAGAGAAAGACACTAATGTTTTTTGAAATTATTTTTATTTAAATTTCAATAAAATTACACAAAAAATACGTTTATATACTGATATATAACTTAATGAAATAAAATTAAATACATAAAAAAATATAACAAAATACTGAACGCCATCTGTGTATCGAAACACACACATTCAAAAACAAAAACGAAAAATTAAAATTTTTCAAAATATATTAAAAAAAAAAAATTCTTTAAATCAAAAAACCAGCTTCGATTGACCCATCAAAAAGTCCGACATTTTAAAATAACAATTCTACCAACACTGACAACGAAACGGTCGGGCAGCATTCTCGGTTTATGCCCCTCAGCTGGCAGCGCACAGTTTACGGCCGAGTGCAATAAGAGCAGACACACACACACACAAAATGGCCGCCCGCTGCTGACAATATGGCCGCCGGAGCAATCTATTAAAAGAGACGCGCTTTTACGGTCTCCTTAACCGCCGCTACATCATTATGGCCCTCAGCCGTAGACAGTTTTAATTTGAAACGTCGATAAGGGACTTTATGCGCACTTCAACCATTTCGCGATGAAAATTCGACGATTCGAAAAAATAAAAGTTTTTTATTATTAGATGAAAGATTTTTTTTTGGGTGAAAATTTGATATTTTGTAAAGGGAAATCTTGGTTTTATTTGTTTGCGCGAACCTTTAATAATTATCGTGTTTATGGCGTATAAATTTTTTTATTGCATCGATCATACGCATTTGAATTCGTGTGGCGGATGCTCTCGCGATTTTTTGCACCTTCATTATTGTATATTTTTATGGCAGTATTACGCTGTACATTTTGTTTCATTTCGACGATTTTATGCGCGCATTTTATCTCGCGATAAATTATTTTTCGAAAACCTCGACGCAATCGACGCGGGAAGAACGCGCGCGGCAATAAAAGTTCCCAGTCGTAAAGCTTTTCCTTTTCCCTCACATTTTCCCCGAACTTTTCCAAAATCGATCTAGGGAAATTCAAAATTTGGGCCTCGTTTTTTGTAGATAGAAACAAGCCGCCCCGTGCGAGTTTTAACGAGCGGATCGCGATAAATCATGTAGGAATATTATGTTATCGGCGGAACATGTTTTAAAGGTTCCCACGAATGAATACATAAATCCGAATTTGGCGGGACGGTCGAGAATTTCGAAAGTGAACCCTTACAATATATCCGATCCATATTTATGAGCTGGTCTATGAAGAAGACAAGGCGGAAATGTGTCGATGATACGCTTTACGGAAGAACAACAGCTTTACTAGGGATTTCGTTTGTGATTTCAGTGAAAGATTTTCTCTATTCTAAACAGGGTTTGGTTTTCGTCTGTGTTTGATATATTGCACGGTAAGGTTTTTTGTATTAGAAAAAAAAAACTGTACTATTGATTTGTTTGATGCTATGAAATTAAAACGATTTTTCTTTTGTTATAGTTCAAATCTTCTCGCCACAGATGCAGAGTAAGACCAATTTGAATTATAAACATTGCAAATACACGATACATATAAACGAACATATAAATGTACAAGAAATATTCCTCGCTTTACGCAAAACGATCCGTAAATAGAAATCAGACATTCCGTCCGGGGGGGAATCTCTGAAAAATATCGAATTGCAGTTCGCGTGTTTCTGAGAAGTTTCGTCAAGCGAGGGATGATTTTAAATGAAAATATTACGCCATTTTTTTATTCGTACGAAAATAAAATCGAAAATTAATCGAGCGGAAGCGGTTGTTTGTTCTCGTGTCATATTATTAGCTGCGGTACATTTTTTCGCTTTGAACGTCATAAATAGCGTGTATATTAAAAAAAGTTGGCCGCACCCGAATTTTTTTTCGTACGCCGTAATACATCACTCTTTTGATTTTTTGACAAACACCGCATAATTTAATATTCCTTCTTTGTGTCGTCGTCACAGTAGCTCATTACACGACACAGCAGAACGGATCAAATTCCTGCATTGTTTGAGGGGGAAAAAATTGCAGTTTCCAGTCGATTTTCTTGAAAAAATAATAATAAAGGGATATTGTAGTTTATGATGTTATCAATGTTCATGCAATGTGACGTGTTTCCTTTACAGTGGACTTTGAATTGTGTGCAACAGGCTTCACACAAGAAACGTCAATCATGTTTAATACCGCTTATATTGTGTTGGTTATCGACCTGACCGTTGTCAGAGAGATAACTTTAAGGTTAAACCGACTAAAGGTTAGATAAGCCGAAGACACTGCTTTAAGATTACAGTATCTGAACGACTTTGAATGCGGAATTTCATAAAGTCAGCCTACGAATTTCATAATCGTATTAAATAATGTCTATTGATTTTGCAGAATATGTACTTGAGTATTCAATGACTGGAGATTCTGAGAAAATACGCCAGATATAAACTTATCTCTAAAATAATTCTGAAAAAGAAGATTTTTTTGTTAAAATATATGGGAACTTCGAAAATTCATCACTAGATTCACATGTATAAAATGCAATGTAAATAATTCAAAATAGCACGAAAGTTATTAATAAAAACACGACACATGAAATTTTCTCGACAAACAAGCGTGCGAGAAACCTGTATTTTTTATTATAATTTCCACCGAACTCAGTACACAAATTTTTCTGATGTTTTTTTTTTCTTGTATTTGCACAAGTACTTCACTATTCCACATGGCGTATTTACCCGGGGTCTTTGTGTTTATGGGTCCCTAAAATTGAGGTCGATTTTCACCGGTGTGGGGAAAACCCCCAACATAATAGCGTAACCGTGTTCGAGCACGAGACGCGTGCGACACCGATTCAAATACGCAAATTATATTAAATTTAGAGAAAATCCATTTGGTTTCATTTAAAATTCGCACAAAAGCCCGCCAAAATGCGCCACGTGATTTAATGCTGGAAATTCTTCTGCGCTGCGACGCTGTAGGTCGTACGTGAGTCTACATTTGTGTTTTCTATCTGATTGTGTATTGTCTTTTGAAATTTATTATATTATATAATTATTTGTTATTGTGTAATTATAAAAGTAGTTTTTAGAGTAAAAATAATTATATTTATTAGTTCTAGTTATATTTTAATGAATATATACTGATATTTTCAATAGAGAACGTTTTGTATGAAAAACTTAGTTTTTTTTGCATGAATTTGAGTATAATTCTAGTTCAAATCGAAAGCATGTATTTTAATATATTTTTATCATCTTAAGATAAGTATAAACTTTATTTAATTCATTTGGAAAGCAAATTAAATTTTGTCTTCAAGCCTCTAAATGAATTTAAAGTGTCCCGTTGACGTATCTTCCATCTGGAATCGAGTGCCTTTTCTCAGAGTTTAAATCGCGATGGTCTTTTTCGTTTTTGAAAAAAAAAAAACACTTTTCCCTCTTACTTTTAGTGCTTTTGCTCGTGTGATTTTCCCGCCGAAAGATAGAATAATTTTCCCGCTTTTCGGACGTCGAGATAGCGTCGAAAATATAGCTGACAAAGGCGCTTTCCGCCGTCAAAATTCCCGGACGGATTTTTGCAGTTCCAGAAGGCGCATTTTCAAAATGTGTTCCGTTGGATCATAAAAAAATATAAACAGAGACGTGGCCAAAATAAATATTTGCAAGATATAAGCGCAAATTCTCCGTCTCGGTTTCAGTGCGTCTTGGAATTTTGCTCCTAATTCGATCGAAAGTATGCCGCCTTTCTATATCAACGCATTAATTTTGCGGAACTTTCGAAATTTGGCGTGAGGCAAGTGAGTATATTTTCCTTGATAAAATGAAACACGCAATTTGAAATGTCCTTGAAAGAATATGAATTTAGTTTTCTGGGTTTTTTTGTACTTCCTTCAACATAATTCTTTCACCACTGAGATACGAACTGCACGTTTTCGTGTAACGACCACGTTTTTCATTTCAGAACTTTAGTAAATATTGATAATTTAATACTTTAAAACTATTTATAATCATTGTAGTATTTCAGAATTGTATATTTTATAATCGCTATTCAAAATAAAATACCGAAGAAAATTAAAATTTATCAAACTATTCAACATAACTGTCTTTATAATTTTCACTCAAAAAATACGATTCTACTAATCGGAAAAATACAATCAATACTAATAGGTAATGCTAGCAAAATTATCGGTGATTCTGTAGTTATTTATATTGCATAATATACATATAAACGAGTCAAAGTTGAGCGTGTATCTTTTATCTGTTTATCACAACGGAAGAAGCAACGGTTTCTCGCTTCGCGCTCTGAGGGTCACACTTCCTGCTCCTTTGTGAATCCTCGACGACGATTTTCACGAAAAACGTGGAAATGTGGTGGAAATTCTCCACGATTTTCACGCTTCGAACGTCTCCAGCGTGCGATAATGTCATCATGAACCATTTACGCCTTGTACAATTGATTAGAGTTGCTTTTTTTCCTGACGCGCAATCGTTCAATTATGAAAAATATATAAATACGTTATTTGCCGGTACGGAATATGGACAAAAGTTTATTTAATAATAAACTCGATATAATTTTAAAAAACACTAGAAACTTCGATCACTTTGTACTCCTCGATATTGGTCGAGAGAAACTCGATTGCACTCGACGTGAAGTGCACGATTTTCGCGCGCGGAAAACACATTTTCCTTGCGGGAAAACGACAGAACAGCCGACGGAAATTTTTATGTGAAAATATAAACTCGGATGGGTGTGAAAAATTATAATTGTTATATACGCGAGTGATTCGTCGACGTATTTTATAATTCGTTAACGCTCTATGCCGAATCACGGCGCGTTTTCTGTTCACCGTTTCATTTTCCGATATCGAAAATCAAATTAAGCTTCAGAGCGAGTGGAAAAATCGGATAAAGTTCCGAATATTCATAGTGTTGGAAATTTTTCGGGTTTTCTTCTGAAAAAAATGGAATAAATTGTGGAATTTTTCGATAGTATATACTTCATGTATTTTTTTATCAAATACTTCAGTAATTTATATTGAAATAACTAACTATACTTGAATACTTTAAACTAATACTAGTAATATAGTTTTATAAGTATCAAAAACCATTTCAATGTATAGCTAACTTGAAAATCTATTGATTCTTCAAATATATTCACAATTCCGTAATATATTTTTGTATTATATATCACCAGTGAAAATATTTTTTTAGGATGTCGTATTCATAAAATTAACAATAAAGTATTAACTGTCGAATACAAATTCAAAGGTAAATTTCACTAAAAGATTTACTGATAATAATTTTTCATGCCTAACAGTATTAAATGCTTGAAATATTAAGATTAAAGAAAAGAATGAATCTAATTTACCAGAATTGAAACAAATTGACTCTTCCTTCTTTCACGAATTCGAAACGAAGACATCTCTCGAACAACGTATAGTATAATATAAAGTACCTACGATGACATTATATAATATAAATTACAATATAATGCTTAGAAAAATACGTATTCAGTCTTTGGCCATATTATTAGATGCACTATAGATTTTGAAAATGTTGCAAATCTAGAAATATACGCAAAATCTATAGTGCATCTAATAATATGGCCAGGGACCGTATATATTGTAATATTATATTTTACGAAAAAAATTCACATTTATTTCTAATCTATGCATATTCAAGTAATTTAGTTAAGAAATATTTTTAATCTCTTCAAATTTTGAATTTATATTTCCCAAGCTTTTAATTGGAACGAACACCTATTTCATACCATAAAGAAAAAATGACTCAACTCTTTTTAAGCACTTAGTTTTTAGCGAACACTAATGGAACTTTGATCCAACGTCAAATTCAACCAACTCTTATATTTCTATGCAATATTTTAATGAAATACAATCCATTAAATATTCCAACCCTCACACAAATTGCAGCAACACAACGTTCCGCGATAATACGGCCGCGGCGGCGGGAAACGAACGAGCGCGGGCTTTTCGAATATTCAAACGTGGGCGGGCGGGAAAACGGTTAATTTAACAATTAGACATTTGCAACGATGGCGATATAATCAGTTTGTTCGGATGTCGCAGACCGCAGATGCGCGCCTCGTTAATTGTTGTTCGTTTTCGCCGGGAAACAATACGATTCGAATAATTGTTGTGTCGTTTAGCGATACGCGTGTGCGGAATTGGGTACAAGAGCGTTTCGGAGTCGGTGTTGTAATATTGAGGTTTCTGTGTTTCGTTTTGATGTAGTGTTTTGATTGGGTGGATCGAATTTGTAGTTTGGTTGTGTGTTTTGTATTAGTTTGGGTTGTTGTTTTTGTATTGTTGAAATCCGTGGATGATTGGGTGATCATTTTCGACGCTTACGTATTACTAGTAAATAAGCACGATGTTAATAACATTGGCTTTGGTTTTTTTGAGAAATGGAAAACGATTTGTGTGAATTCGAAATGTGTTCCCGATTTGAATATTTAATATTTAATTAATAAAATCAAAATAATTCATTTGTTATTTGTTTGTGACATATAGACAAA
>JAOXNN020000064.1:836787-852242 GCA_028571205.2 Hydropsyche betteni | reverse complement strand
GTTGGAGGTTAACTTCAAATGACAACTGTCAAGCGCGACACAACATATCGGAGCAAGGCTACCAACTGAATAAGATGATGGGCTACGCTATTTTATTATAATACGTAAATTAGCTCACAAAAAAAAATTCAAATTACATTGCATACAATTACATTGTAATGTGCACTGGGTTTAATATTTAGTTTTATAATTAGCTCAATTCTTACTAAAAATTTATTTTTATTAGTGGCAAATTAATGCCTGGCGAAAAGGATTTCGTGTTAGATTTTAGGAGTGCAATTTAAATTATCCCGTTAAAATTCTGACCGTTCAATATTTATTCAGATCGATGTATTCAGACTGTTTAATTTAAAATCTGACCAATGTCAAATGAATTCTGATAAATGGGATAAAAACTCTGACCATTCAAATAGTAGCTGTTTTTTATAACTTACCAGTAGCAAGAAGGCAGTTTCGACCAGCGAACACTTGTGAACTGGTTGACATTTAAATATTGATATTCCTAAGGGTAGTAGTATGGCCGCTCTCGCGCAATCTACCATGGCTTGATGGAACAGTAATCCCTGGGACCATCTGTAAATTGAAAAATAAATGGTTGAAATTAAATCGGAATCAGATTGTCAAGATTAATATTGCACGAATGAAAATTTTATAATCTAGGACTGCCTTTCAGAGTGATCCGGTCGCAACGGATCGTGATGCAATAATCCTAGATTAATTAATTTTTCGATCGAAAGCTTCTGAATGCAAGCCAATTTGAATGTTGGAAAAGTACGTACCGAATATGCAAATTCTATTATTTGGCGAGGATCAAATCAAAGAAAAAATATTAAGGTAAATTGATAAATTGAACGTGTATTACATGAATATTATAATTTTAAATGGATACATTATCGAGATCAGAAGAAATTATTTATCATAATTTTGTTTATATTAATAATATTAGTTGATTATGTGAAAAAACCTACATAAATATATTGCAAAATCACCGTGAAAAATTGTATTATGAAAAGCAGAAACTCTGAATATTCGGTATCGGATTTGGCAAGTATAAAGTTTCGCGCAAAAAAAATCCATATCGGTATAGTCATTTTGCAGGCGTCGAAAGCATGAAACTGCAATTTCACATAGTCCTAAAACCGCGTATGTTAAGATACAGCATGCTTCGAAAATAACTTTCGTTAATATAAAATGAACGTAAATATAAACAAAATGGAAAAATATTCGAAAACATCGTACGTATAAAACTAATATTGAAAACAATATTAAAAAAATCTAATTATTTTTATATCGATTTTTTCCTTATATAGTAAAATATCAATATTTTCTAAATAATTATTAAATTTTAACCTTATATAATGCAATATGATATTATACCATTAAAAGCCATCGAACCGTTTTCGACACACCATGTACAAAGGTTCGTACGAAATTCGCTGACGTTTTCACACACAAGCCTACAGCCACGTAAAATCGGGTTTTCCCCCGTATCGCACATCAATCGAGCACCGAAAGGGTTAAAATTCAAAGCGAAGGAAAGCGGTCTCGAATATAATCCCGAACCGATGATTGATAACAGTCGCTGAATACCTGTGTGCGATGCAACGCCGACTTCCCTTCAAATCCACCCCCAGAGACGAATTTGCAAGAAAAAAAGGTACGAGCAAACATCCGAGAAAAGGAAAAGCGAAAAAAGTTCCTCAGGAGTGTCATAATCTCGCAAAGAAGACGGATAACGTTTATTGCGGCAACGCTCGTCCGTGGATTAAAACGGGATACCGCAAGGTTGCTAAGATGGGTGGTTTTGGGGGTGGTCGAGGTCCAGGGGGTGGTTTTGGAGTTGCACCCCTTTCCCTCAGGTTTTGCGGCCGCAGATGTTACAATCTTGTTAAACAAATGCCCGTAGACCCTTCGGAGGTTTCGCCGTACGTCGCACATACAAAGTTGGCCCTGGTTTCGAAGATCGAAAAATGGCTTCGAAATTATACATTTATTTCGAAAAGTTGAATCAAATCTGTTTGGATGGGATATATGTTTGAAGAATAGATTTGAATGGGGATGTGCGATTTAGTGTTGGAAAAATATTTCAGTATGAATCGTTTATGAAAACCTTTTATCTTTTGGATGTATTCATAAAAATTTTAAAATAATATTTGACATTATTTTTTTTGAATAAAAAATTGAAGTTTTAGGATTTAATAAAAAAAATATATTTTTAGCATCGAAACTTTGCACATCAATCTTTTTGGCTTTCTATAAAAATAAAACACGAAACGAAAAACATTTCAACGATATATAAAATATTTTGAAACAAAACTTTTCAATACAGACCGAATAGACCAAGGTATCATTTTTGAAACATACTCTATATTTGGATTCTGCAAATGTTGATGCAGCACAATTAATTGGAAATAAATCATTTTATACGAGTTTCCATGAAAAGCTCCGTTATTGGAGTTGACCGGACGGCAACAGTTTCGAGTGTCATAATGCCGCAACAAAAGTTTTATACATTGTCCATAGTAAAATCGCAACTGGGCCGCGGCAAAGTTACCAGAATCTGACCGAAAAGGATCATTTAACGAATCCAGATTGCTTCCATAGCATAAATATATATATGTAATAAAATACGACGAAACTCCCAACGGCAGTTTTGTTCGAAACACATTTACGGCCAAGAAATTTTTGGGTTTTGTTTATGTGGCGAGATCGCGAAAATTTCGCGTGGAACCTTAACGTTTTTACTACTCAACTTTCTTTAACAAAAAGCTTCGTTGTGTGCATCTCCGTCGTATATTCGGGTTTTCGAAGTGGGCGAACTTTAATTTATGCATAAGAACGTCTTTGGTCTTACATGACGCTGTTAAACTATGCGCTGAGACGAAAGTCATTAAATTTAAGTAAATTAGCATTGCGGATA
Organism: Hydropsyche betteni; assembly: GCA_028571205.2. Lineage (NCBI taxonomy): Eukaryota > Metazoa > Arthropoda > Insecta > Trichoptera > Hydropsychidae > Hydropsyche > Hydropsyche betteni. Next base: position 849,322 of record JAOXNN020000064.1, on the reverse strand, counting down.
AGGCGCCGTTCACTCTTGCAAATTTTCAATATAAATCTTTAATTCAGCCGTATTTAATTTATGGAAAAATCTCTCAGATTATGTTGATTAACGAGAGGAAAATGTTAAATATAGCTTTGTACTGAATTTACATTAGAAAATTTTCGTAAATACAAATGAAAAAAATATATATAAGCGTTCACTTTTTAAAAGCTTATAAAACTTATGTTTATTATATCTACATAAAGTTTATTATATATTGTCTCATATATAAGGATATTTAAAATTCATTACATTTGATATTTGGAATCCTGTAAATTCCTTCAGGTTTCAACACTATCGTGACAATGACGCAATAACGAGTTTTGAAGCAATTGTTCCAAACAATGTATTATTTTAAAATATATTTTTTTTAAATACGTTTATTATTTTAAAAACGAATCAAATAAATTACTAGATAGTGTTAAAGAGATTAGAATTTCATTTGAAAAACTTTTCAGCCAATCTGAAATCGATTTTAAGTAAATTCTTTCAAGGAGTCTGACAATAAAGAGTTGATGAGTATTAAATTGATTAAATTGAACAATGCATTCAATTTAAATAATTGTAAGATAGATTTCTATGTATTTATTTTAAAAAATCGACTAGGTGTTTTAAATAATTAAATTGTATATCGAATCATAAAAACCATTTAACAAAATTTATTACGATAAACTTCTAAGTAAAAATTTTCAACACGTGCAGTCAATGCCAAAGTAAATAAAAAAATTTAAACCGTTTAAAAACAATTCGTTAAAACTCAATTAAAAATCCCGCTTTTCAGAAACTGTTGAACGAAACTCACCACCACCCAACACACATAGGAAATCCTCCAAAGCAAAACGCCTCCAACACGTCCAACCATGGCACAGTAATGAGTTTCCAGCCGGTCGGGTTAAACAATGCGTTAAGTTTGAATACGCGAAAAAGTTAAATGTGCCAGGGAACGACTTTCCTGTCCGTTGCCTGCAGCTGGTCAACTGCCCAACTTTTAATTCGACTTATCCGAACAAATGGACGAACTTGCCGACGGACGTGAACGACGGCTAAGCAGGTGAAATGGCAGCTGTTTTTGAGGGCAAATCGGGTTAGTGTGTTGAAGAAAGGACGTCGAGGACTCGAAAGGACGTAATTTTATTATTGTTTGGAAACGGGGTCGTAAACGCGTCGAGTTGTGCTCGGTCGAAAGTCGCAGTGGTGTAAGTTTCGTTGTAGCTGCTTGAAGGAATGTCAAGTTTTGAAAATTATTGTTGCATGTTATCAGTTTGTATGTTATATAAGTTCATGTATAATTTTATTTTGATTCAATCTGTTGATTTTTATTCTTTGTTGAACACGACGATGATTATTGTCGATCATGATATGTGGAATGGTTAAGAAAATTTTGTACAGCTGATGTGATTATTTTAGTAAGGGTGCTGTCAGTATTTAGGCATTTGAAAATTATTTTTTCTTATCGTTGTGCAATTGGATACATGTGATAAAGAATATTATATTAACTTTTAACTGTACGAGACAGGTTTTATCTTTTGGTGAACGTTATATAAGTATATGATACAAAATGCGAATATAACGAGTTTAAATAATATTGTTATTATAAACAACGGGGAAAATTACTTTTTCTAAACACAACTACAAAAAATAAATAGTTGTTGTAATCGACATCTTTATATTTTTTTTTTCAATTAGATATACACCACTCTAGCTTTCTAGTTTTTGTAAGTAGATTGTTTTTTTTTAGTTCTGCTTTTAGAGGAATTGAAATTTAGAAGTGAATAGAAACAGTAATCCAAAAAGGCTATTTTTTATTTCATTGGCAATTTTTGATATTCTAAAATTAAATTTTATAAATTTTTATCAGGAAATAAATTTATTTTATCACATTATATTTGATAATATTATATCAAAATATTCTACTGAAAAGTAAAGAAATGAAATGAGTAACATTATTTTTTTTAGGAACATTGAAAGAATTTTGTTTATCTTCAAAATTAGTATCATATTCATCGTCAACAAGCTGGAAAGGTTTCGTTTATTGGATTTTTTCATTTTAGTTCTGTGATTGATGAGTTTCTTTCTTTGAAGTTTGTAAAAAAACAGCATTTAATATATACAATACACGAGGAATAAAAAAATAATTTCGAAAATTAGTCATTTTAAAAATAACCTCGGAAAACTCAGTGAAAATTTTACGACATAAAATTTATCAATTGCGCTTTGCGCCCTTCGATTTATAACGAAGCAGATGTGATTAATCAAAAAAAAAAAATTAATTAACACAAAACCGTTAATGCATGCTCCAAAAATCAATGAAATATCCATAAATCATACGCGATATCTTCCATAATTTAATTAAAGCACAATCTCGCACCAAACGAACCGGAAAAGAACCGAACACATCCCAACGGCCCCGACTACATCCAGAACCCATCGAAAAACAATTCCGCGACGAAAATACGCGAACTGATCATTTGCCGAAAGCGAGCGCAAACACAGCCTTAATTACCGAACAAACCAAACGGATTAATTGACACTCCAGACAGGGCCGTTTTGCATAATGCCAAATAATTGAACACAGCCGAATATCCTAAGGCTGTAACGGTGTCGAAGATGGCGCATATCTTCGGTTCTGTACACATAACACGAATGTCAACCGTATGCATGAAAGCCACGTCATATTTACATAATTTGTTTCGGTAACGAGCACAATATACCCACGCGTGGAATCCGCGAACGCCACTCGCATACACATCGCGGAATTTCCCATGAAAAATCGATGGGGGTGAGATAAAATTAAGAAAATTTTCATGGAAACGGGGAGGTGTTTCGCTTTATTAATAAATATGGGGCCGCAGTGGCTCGGACGGAGGCTTGGAGTTAATTTTTTACAATTATTTTCGAACACTAGATTATTTTTAATATGAATACTATGGGGATTTGTGGTGTGAAATATATTTGTATTTAGTTAGAAGTGTACATCGTGATAATATGTAATAATAATTTTTTTTTATATGAATGAAATTTATGTTGATATTTTTGATCATCAGGTCAATTATATTTGTCAAATAAATTATTGTTAATTTTAGATATAGCTAAACTTAAATTGGTATATTATAATATAGTTTTCAAACATTCTAACAAGATAACTATGAATCTCTTGCCGAATAATCTCACAATTAGATTAATAGTTGATATTTAGATCCATCTATTGGTATTGTCATACGTCGCCTAAATTTGATACTCATTGAAGCATTCCATAATTACCTTCATTCAAGTATGACCTCAGAACAATCATATGCAGTTAAATCCAATTACTGTCCACATTATATATTATTCAACTTCAACAATTATAAATAGCCAAATTTAATTAGTGTCCATATTACACATAACTCAACCTTAACGATCAATACATGTAACAATTTCCAAAACAATCTCTAACTAAACGATCTCAGATCATCGTTTCATATTAAGATTATTTCTTATCACACATCTCTAAACTTTAATAATCGAAATAAATTTCCAAATATTCGCAATTCCGCATCTCTGATTTATCACGCATTTTGAAATACGAGCCTTCGTTAATTGAAATACCGATTGCGCATTTGTATGCCCGTTTCATATTGGTTTATTACGGACTAGGAATTTCGACGATATGTGCACATTATAAAATTTGCGGTCTCGTTGCGAACGGCCGTAATAATGAATGCTTTAATTTCGTGTAATAAGTTCATCACGCGGTCGACTTCAATATTGCACGAATTGATTTATTCGCGGGATTTGCATAAATGCAAAATTGTAGACACATAATCGCCGGTGATTATGCGACGTGATAGAATTGTTTGAAATGAATCGTGCTGAATAATGGGATCGTTTAATACTAATGAGCTTTGTTCTGTTCTGTGTTCGGGGTCAAAAATTCAATTGTTCATAAATAATTGATGTTTAATACGTGTTTTCGTTCATGTTAATGGGGTGATGGATATAAAATCGATTTTATATTCATCAAAATATGAATCCATTTCTTTAATGAGATACACATACGGATTTTAACGTAGAGGTATTAAATAGGAACTCGCGAATGCACTTTAACAGATTGCACAAATAAATGAGTACAATGTTTTGTGCATACATAAAATCGAAACATAAATAAAACTTTTCATAAAAAAAAACAATATTATTCGAACATATGAAATACTGTATAACGTAAAATTCGTCGCACGAAATTTCAATACAAAAGTAATAATTCAAAAACGATTTCGACGAACGGAAAGAGGATAATGCATTTTTAAAATTTTACGATATTTTGAAAATTTTGAATGGGCACATGTTGTATATATTGGATCGATCTTTTTTTATAAAAATGTATGGATTTTTGTATTTGCAAGAAAACGTGCAATTTTATATCGATTTGTCTGGATACTAAAATGTATACATTTTGAATTGATATCGCTTTATATAAAAGTATCATTTAAATATTTATAATATAATATTAAAATAAGTATCATTCAATGGTATATTCTTTGATATTAATGTAATTATGCAAATATATTGAAGACTCGATTCATTTATTTGCATAATGAAATCATTATTATTAGTATGTAATCTATAATATTTCCACAGCAAAACAAAACCTTTCCGATTACTGAAATTATTTTGAAATAATGTTACATGATCTTATCTATCTATCAAATAGATCATATATCACTTAAATTCATTCATTCATATTCACTAAAAAAAAAATTTCACAAATCGAAATTATACTCAAATTCATCGCAACATCATCCCATAACATTCAAATACATTTTTCAATTAAGTCAAATCGAAATTTATAAACTATCAATAACGATAATGTTTCCAAATTTTTGATCGAACATTTGAGAACCAACGGAATGTCGCGTGACGCAGTGTTACGTCACAATGACGTCACGGGGGGCGTTCGCCCCTCGGAGGCTGCGAAAGGGCTGCAGAGCAGTCGCAGGCTCTATTGGCCCACTTTCGAGGCGCTTTGCATTCTTTGTACATTCCCATGGCATTATTAACGAACAATGTAACGTGCAAGATGTCGTCCGGGATGTTTATTTGAAGCAGAGTGTTCCGGAAGTCGTTTGTAATAAATGTTGTGTTTTTAAGTCGTTTGTTGGATACCTGTTTGATTATGTAAGGTGTGTTATTCTATGGGCAATTCGGTGCTATGGGAAAACGAGGAATGGAAGTGCGAAAGGAGGGAAAGGTTAATGTTCACCTGGAATATCTCTTTTATTCTGATATCTATTTTCCTTCTCGGAATAGGTTCTATATAAAAATAGATAAAGGTGGAAAACGGAAAAAAAACGCCAAGCCCATCTTTGCTGCGATTGCGAGATTTGAATTTCTGTTTTGAGGTCACTTGTGTTATATTTCGCGAACGATCGTACATATACAATGTATAAAATAAGCAAATGGCCAATTTGTATTGACGCGAATTGAAAAAAATTGGCGTCCGTTTCGCGACGCTTCAATTTCGTATTGTGCGACGGTATCGAGTTTTCCCGTACGTGCTCAACTGGATATTTTCGAAATGTGCCACTTTGGAAGATGACGATTCTCGTATTTTAAAATTGCATAACTAAGTTTCTCGACTTTTAAAGCAGATTAAAAAAAAATTAATTGAAAAATTTTCACTTTACAAATGAGGCATCTACACTATGTATGAACTATACACAAATGCTAATCCCTTGTATATAATAGGAATGCACGAAACGATAATAAATCATACGGCGTCCTAGAAACTGTACAAGCGTCCACCCTTTACATTCCCGTAAAGTACTTTTCATAGAGCAAATTACGTACAACGTAAAGTGAAGCAATTCCACAGATGCTCGTTCGATAACCGAGGTCGACATGACGACAAACAAAAGCCTCCAGCAACCTCGATCAACAATGGTACGGGTCGACAAAGACAACGGGAAAAGACAATACACATTTAATATATTAAATCAGTAGTACTGAGCCATTTCTATATAAAGAAATAAAAAAAAAAAATAATAAAATATAGCAGGATATATATTATTTTGAATGATTATATATTGTATAACATTAAATGCATCACCGTCAATGAAATAATATGGACTTATAATATGGGTATACGGACTTTAAAAACGTATATAAAATGTTTCATCAATATTATTGTAAATATGAAATGATTATTAAATTATTGTAAGGTTATATTTTGGTTGAAAATCTCTGTTTTATAGTAATACAATGGTGGTCCAGTGCGGGGCATTCATGGCGCGCTTTTCGCAATCTAAACTGAAATTTAAAAGGAGGCTGTTATGGGAAAGGGTCGTTTTCGGGAAAACAGTCGAAACGGTCGGACAGTTCTGAATTGAAATCACGCGCCATAAATATTCATAAAGCGCAATAATGGTCGATTTTTGAATGCCCAACTCGTGCGGGTTCGTGTATAATTTTTGCACGATTTTTTCGATTTGTTTTTGATTGAAAATATTCAAATGCCTAAACGTATCTGTAAGTCGTTCGATTGATAAACGACAAAATAATTGGTCGAAATTTATTGTCATGAATTCGTAATTGCGACTTTTCAAATATAAACCTCCGATAGAAATTTTGAAACTATATTATCAACAGTGAAGATTTACATTCCGATTAAATAATTTTCGGAGGATTAACTGAGATTTCATTTAGTGGGAATTCACGTTGTGGTCATTGATAAATTCTAAATTCGAATTTCAGTTCCATAGTTTCAATATCCAATTAATCCGCTCAATTGAAATATCATTTGTACTTAAAACGAAAAGTTTCTTTCATTCGACAAGTTTATTACATTGCGTTTCTGTGATCGTATTTGTTAGCTTTATACATTATTCAAGAGGTTGCGTGTGACTCGACGAAAATAGTAAAAGTGAAGTCTATTTAAAGGGATCTTGTCTAAATTTTACTAGAAAAAGCAAAGAATGTTGAACATCTGAATAATGTTGTAACATTCGAAAGAAAATATTTGTATTTCAATATCTACATCAAAATCAGACCTTATGTGAATATTAAATAAGTGGATCTATATTTATATTGAAGTAAATGTATTCATGCCAATTTAAATAGGAATCCTACAATTCTAGTCATTATTAAATTTCAAGCGTACTATGATTAGAAGCCTTCAATTGTCAAATTAAGCCTATTGAACACGGTAATACATTCAGTATATAATACAGTAATATTTGAATAAAATAATATAATATATAGGATCATGCGATTCATTGAACACAAAAAAAAAACACTTTCAACTCATTCAATCAGTATAAATTATATTGGCTGTGTAGATATAATAATAGATATATACTATAAATCGCTCTAGAAAGCATTTAAAGTCCAAATGCGGCTTCATTATGGGCAAAATAGTTTCGAAAAATCCAAAAGACAACATTGTCTCGATCAATTTAAAATTTGCCAAGACCCCTACCGAATAACGGACGCCAAATTGGCCGGCTCGTTTATGAATAAAGCCATAATCGAATCACATTGCGGACTCAAACCGACTGGAAACCGTAGATGGATTAGTTCGAGTGGAAATCGGTGAGTGTCCAAACTTCTCAGAAAAGGGACCACTACGTACAAGCGGCGGTTCTCAAACTTCGTCTCGAAACTATTGCAGTGTGTGTGCTTTCAACAGGCTTTAATCCTTTTGATAGAGTGATGATCAATATTTGATTTGGTGGTATCGAACGGTTTATCAGTTAATTTGGTTTTATTGGCGGAAATTTATCATTTTCATGAGTTACTTCTTTTTTTCTATTAATAACATAGTATAGTTTGATATATTAATAGAATATAAAAATGATAAAATGAAATCATAAAAAATATTGAAGAACGGATTTATATTGAAATGGTAAACGTCAGTTTCCATCGCACAACTAAAAGTTATAAAAATTTCGTACAATTTTCAAAGTTTTGAAAAATCTAACTTTTTCGATATGAAATGAAAATAAAATTTCCATCACCCGGAAAATTTTATACATCAAATATGCAAAAAAAAAAAAATAGGAATAACTATTCAACTAGAGTTTAATTGATACTTCAATGAAACTATTTTATTATAAAGAACGATAATTTTTTTTTTTTAAAGTTTGATACATCTACAAGCACTTTAGAAACCACTGGTGTACATTTCACGGATGTGTGAACCTTAAAAGTTATGTTTTCAATCCGAAGCACTGCTGTGCGTGATTTTCGATAGTGTAACGTCCCGTTATCGTGCCTAGTGATAAGCTTGAAGACTTGACGGTTTTGGGTTTATGATATACGTCTGACTTCCTGGATAAGAAGGAAAAAAAACTGTATTTCTGAAACAAGTGGTAAAAATAGTTTTTTTTTCGGCGGTTGTAATGATCGTTCGGATGAAAAAGTTGCGCAGATTCGAGTTGTTTTTTTTTTTACATAAAACATATGTAGATTTTATTTCGAATAAAAAGTAATTAATTGAAATTCGTATTCGTACGGTTTGTTGTCTCGTTTTGTAAATGAAAATTACATATTGCATTGAATTTCATTAATAAATACTCCAATATATTTTGGTAATATGAATATTAAACGATATGAATGACTCTCGAGAATCGTATTCAAATACAATAATGATAATATTTAATATGCTTCGTAATTAAATTAATATCATTCGGCATTCAAATACGCAACGATCTCTGGCCATAATATTTTAATTAAATTCTCAGTCTTTTATCCTTCATACCAAAATATCTTTAATTTCCATTTACATAAAAATAAAATCGCCAACATTTCAAATATAGAAAACTCGACAAAAATTTACTTTTTTGAATACAACAACTCGCACAGCAGCCGGACAACACCATTCATTAGTATCTTCGAACACAAAGCGTTAATTCGTTTCTAAACCAATTCCGATACGTCGAACCAAACTAAAAGTTCCTCTCAAACGGCCAAAGCACAACCGAGCGAATAAACTGCATCTAAAGGCTGAAAGTGAGGCCGAAAGAGGAGCCATGGGCGGAAAAGTGGGTGGGCGAAAGACGCCCGCTGGGCTGGAGGCAATCTTAAAGGCTCACAAAGTCGGAATGAGGCTTTTAGTCAAGAGGTCATGTTACCGTCTCGAACAATCTACCCTGGATGGTGAAATCAGGGGTGAGGGCTGGAAAATCTTCACAGTACCGCGAGTAAGTAGGCTCGATTACTGCGGCATCTTTTATTATACAGCATGTCCTCAATTTTTGTAAAAGCATCAAATCTATGACGTCTTATCACAGTTTGAATACAAATTGAATAAATGAGATATATATTTTAATCAACATAAGTGACTTAACCGTTCTCTTACGGTGCTAAAAAAAAAAGCACGTTCCGATGTTGGGTAGTCACTACACATTCAAAAATTAGCGATTTAAAATCGCAAAAATAAAAACATTCATAGCTAATCCCCTTAATTAGTTATAATTGAAGTAAAAAATTATAATAATTGTGATTTATTTGCTGAAATCATTAAAAAACCATTTGGCAACGCTCACGAAATGAGCATAGGTCCACTCCAATTGCGAGCTCGAAAGCCACTGCGTACTAAAGACGGGAATGCCCCCCACTCACGACTGAGAATGTTGAGCTACTCGCACTTGTACAGTGAAGTATGCAAGAGTGAGATGCGAATATGTACGTACATTGAGCTCAACGCTGTGTTTTACTCGAATTTGTTAACAAAATAGCTTAGATGTACTCAATAAATTCTGATTATTATTAATATCATTTTTCAAATCAATGCGTAAATATATTATGGAGAAATACCTAAAATCTTAACTTAGTATATTTATTATATTTAAAGAGATATTGATGGTTATTAGAGCAACGTGTAGAAGATACACATCACCGGTAAGGAAAGGTTAATTCAACAAAACGATCAAGAAACCGTTCGGAACAACTCAATTTCCACTAATACGGCTCGTCGAAGGGGGCGCGTTAACCCATTGACCGCCGAGCTGACCCGCAAACACGATCGGGGACGACCCCCCACGGCCGCGCTAATCGTATGCAACTCGCAGTGTGTGTGTGCGGTTGCACTCACCGTTTTATTTATTTGTGGCCGTTTATCATCGGCGTGTCGTTTGATGGGAATGGTGTGGGATGGGTCGAAAGTCGGGGGTTTGAGGATTTATGGTTTTGCTAAGAATTTGTGCTGGATTTAACGGTCGAAGAGGGTGAAATTTTAGCGTTTTTTTGGGTTGGGTTGTGCAAAGTTGAAGGGTTGATGGTTGAGGTTGAAATTTCATGGTAAGAGTTGGTGTGGAGGTGAAAATTTGATGTTGTATTGATAGTTTTGTCAAAAATTGGTGGTGTGTTGAAGGGTTGAAGATTAAGGAGTTATTATAGGATTTGGATGGAGTTTTCGATTGTGGAATTGATAATTTTTTAGGTTTATTGTGAAAAATTGATGAAAAGTTGAAGGGTTGGTGGTTGAGGTTAAAATTTCATGGTAAGAATTAGTGTGGAGGTAAAAATTTAATCTTGCATTGATGGTTTTATTAAAAATTGGTGGTGTGTTGAAGGATTGAAGATTAAGGATGTTATTTTAGGATTTGGATGGGGTTCTTGATGATGTAATTGATAATTTTTTAGATTTTATTGTGAAAAATTGATGAAAAGTTGAAAGGTTGATGGTTGAGATTGAAATTACATGGTAAGAGTTAGTGTGAAGATGAAAATTTAATGTTGCATTGATAGTTTTGTTAAAAATTGGTGGTGTGTTGAAGGATTGAATTGATATTTTTTAAAGTTTTATTATGAAAAATTGATAAAGTGTCGTAGGGTTGAAGATTGAGGGTGAAATTTCATGGTAAGAGTAAGTATGAATATGAAAATTGAAGATTGAGGTTATGGTTTGGATGGGATTGTTGATGATGAAATTGATAGCTTTTTGGGTTGTATTGTGAAAAGTTTATGAGATGTTGAAGGGTTGGTGGTTGAGGTTGGAATTTCACGTTAAGCGTGTGTTTAAAGATAAAAATTTGATATTGCATTCTTTTCAATATATTTCTTCGATGACTTTTTTAGATATTAAAAAAATGGTTAAATATTGAGAAGTACGATATTATAGTTGTAATTTGATTGATTTTGTTGAAAAAATATAATTTTTTTCAACTGGAGATTCAATACATTTGAATATTTAAAAATTTGAAAATTCCAAAATATTCAAGATAAATTTATAAAAAAAATGTTTTAATACTGTAATTTACAGTGAAAAATTATGAAAAAAAAATTTGAAAATTGTTAAGTAGGTACTCAACGGGTTGAAAATATCCGAAAATAACATTCAATATATATTCAACGTCCAGTGAATTTTCAAACCACCTGTATATTGCGTATTATATTTATTGCAGTGAGTAAGCAATTATCCTTTTACGGATTTATTGCATTTTATATTGAGTCCGAATGGTCAGTTAGTTAGAAATGCACTCTGCACTTTATTGCAAATTCATTTCAGGTTGCATTATTGGATGTAGAAATTTAACTGGAAAATTGCTATATGGTTAAATGAAACTGTTAGAAACGAATTCTAGAATAATACACTTTACATATTATTAATGGCAAATAACAAATTTGAAATAAACCAAAGATTCAAATGAAAATTCATATAATTTTTTTTACATATTCGAAATGAATTAAAATATGTTAATTTTGATTCAACAGGTGGTTATTTGATATATCAATATTCAATTTTTATTTCAATACCGGAATTCAAAGTGTTTAACATTTATATGAATTCTGATAATGTAAAAATGAAATATTAGATCAATTTCATGATTATTACGAGTCAAAAGGAAAATCATAATAAAAATCTACAATTGAAAAAACATAATCTTCAAGAACGGTATTTCTAAGAAACGATCAAAAATTATATGGCCCAGAGGCGGCACGTGTCCATATAAATAAACGAAACGTATACAACATGAACAAACTAAGCATATTATTAATTATCCATCAAACACTTCAGTCTTCACATATGATTTTGTTTTATATTCTAGAACTTAAACGTTTCTTTAATCTATAAACGCGTTTTGACATAAAATTCAGTAATAGCATCGATTTTATTCATCATCGAAACGATCAACAATTTATACCTGAACAAGTATATTTCCAACATCATAGATAAAACTCCTAGAACTATTTGATCGAAATTTTTTTTCTCCAATAAAAAGAACGTAGCACGCACTACCACCTCGCATACAAATTAGACACTTAAACAGTCTATTAAACGCATATAAAAATAAAAAAAGTGTGAAGGCTTCAGTAGCGAGACAACAGGCACCCCGCAGTGTCACCGCGAGAGGTCCAACTTAAAATATTCAACAATGCCGAGACGACTCACGCCTCGAGATTAAAAAAAAAACGTTAAATTCATTCATAAGACTGGCGTTTAATATCGCCGGAATGTTGGCTAGGCTTTTTTCTGGTTTTGTATATATAATAGTCGGTCAAAAGGGCCGCGGTTTCGATTTCACGGTGCGAATTT
>JAOXNN020000064.1:823405-836687 GCA_028571205.2 Hydropsyche betteni | reverse complement strand
TTATTATATTTATAGAAATATTGATGGTTATTAGAGCAATGTGTAGAAGATACACATCACCGGTAAGGAAAGGTTAATTAGACTATAAAAAATATTTATCAAGCCTAAACTTAACAAGAAAACACGCTTTTCATAATATTTAATCTGGGTATCCTGATAATTATAAATGGAATGAATAATGAACATGCTAATGCAAAATCCATAATCACCACATTAGAGACTCACGCTGATATATAAAGCAACAGTTAATTAAAAGTAAAAAAAAAAAAATTCAATAATCGCATTATATCTGTACGAACGCGTATGAATCATGAACCATCGACCTGATATACAAAATATTCGAAAATGAAGCACAACCTGTACTCTTGGTAATATATATATATATACAAAGTTCTATGACAAAACGAGGACCGTTAGTTGTCGGGCCGAATTGCCAAATCATGTTAAATAAATTGCCGGTCGTTATTCCGCGAAGCACCTGATTTTCGGTGGCCGTGGAAAACGCTATCCATTAAAGGAGAGTCTCGCATTAGGCTTGGCAAAAATGTGTCCTTCGATGAGATTACGTTTCAACGCAAAGTGGTCAAGGGCAGTGGTGTAGGCGAGGTCGCGGTAGTCGATTTGGAACTGAGGACGAGAATTAAGAGGGTGGAATTTTCGATTAACGTCCGTTCAGGTAGATAAAGGTTCTACTTATTTGGATAGGAGATTTTCTTATCTAGAAAGTTGCGATCGACGTAGTGAGAATTTTTATTTTATTTTCCCTTTAAAAGTAGTTTGAATTGGGTTGTTATATCCTTTTTTTAAAACCATAATCATTTATTTGATGTATTGTAGATTTTTCACAATATTTTTTCACGTGTTCTTTTCGTATGCCATAACTAATGATATTTAACACAGCAAACTTCTTAAAAATTTAAATAATCTATATACATACATATATAAAAAATGAATGTTTGTATATTTGTTCGTTGCCATATTACTCCTACACCGTTCGATCGATCGCCATGAAAATTGTCATGTATATCTACTTTTTTTGTTAAGAAAGTTGTTAGCATCATTAAAATAGGGTGACCCTATTTCCCGGAATCCAAAACGGAACGGTTTCCAAAAAATTTTCCCCTCCATATATCGTTCGACCGATCACCATATAAAAAATAATTTGATATAAAACGCTGAGTCCCAAGCAAGGCCGGGTACTATTGCTAATAATCGTATAAATATACGTGCATTTTTTGGTTTTCTTCAAATACCGACTACAACACTGGTCAACGATGACAAGATTTTCTCGAGTCGGAGCGACGATGGAAATGTCGAAAATCTTGTACGATATTGAATTTTTTCCCTAGGTGAGGAAAATTTTCAGTGAGGGTTTTTCGGGAGCGCAAAGTGCGGGATTCACAGCAGGTGCACAAGTTCGCAATGAATAAAATATGATGCATATCAACCCCGACTTTATTTTCACACATTGAAAGTACGCGATTTTTTCGCCGTGTGTATATATTTTACATATGCTTGTTATTTTTAGGTGTTGTCGACGTCTTGCTTGGGGAAAAATAATTTTGTGTTATGTATTACGGTGTAATGTGTAGTGGAAATGTTATTTCGGAATGTGCTGAAATATAATGGTCTTTATATACGTTTTTCAATAGAAGGATACTGTATTGTACTTGAAATATTGAAGGAAAAGTTTGAAAATGAAATGCGGTTTATATTTTATTCATGCTTTTTTCATGAGATGCATTTTAATGTATGCAAGAAAAATCTAGTTCTTTCAAAACACAATGTTTAAATAAATTTTTTAAATAAACAATTTTCGCTGTTGTTTTAAATGCAATACATAATTTATAATTTTTCAAATAAAATCTGTGTGTAACAATAATTTTCTTTCAAAAAAAATCGGAAAATGTATACTTTCCTTTTAATAAATAAAATTTCAATAAAATTGATACAAAGTGCTGAAAACGAAACTGGATTTGTTTCGCGTTTCCGAACGAAATACAGCCGAACATAAAATTTTTCACTCTCGACGTTTTCCGATAATTAATTTTCAAAAGAAACATACACCGATAAATCACGTATATTAACAATACGAAGCGGGATACAAAAGATTGAATTCTAAAAATATATGAAATTACATCGATGAAAACTGAGCCGGACACAGCATTCTCTGCAGGACTATAATCAAGTCCATTGTGCTCCAGGTTGTCCATCTTCGGATTCCCCATTGTATAATATAATATAAGGGATCAGGGATCCGTTTGTGTCAATTTCATGGTACACATTTTGATATAGGATGCGGGTGGTTTTAAGATAACTAGATTATTCATGATTTCAAAAATTATGATGTGAATTGAATTCGTTTTCATTATAATTTTTAAGTTACTGGATCAAAATCATCTTTGAAACAGTAATAATTGAACTATTAGTTTTTTATTAATTAATAAAAATAATCATAATCATGATATGAAGCTTATATAACGTCTATTAAAATACAAGATTTTTTAATATTCATCAAAAATTAAGTGATGAGAGGGTATTCAGTTTTTTTTTGTAATGATAAGAGTGAGAATACAGATCATTCTTTATCGAATGCTCAAATTATTAATATTGATTTAAAAAGTATATTATTTTACAATTCAAAATTAAATACAATAATTGTGTTAAAATTTCCGTAAAACTTTATAGTGTATTCAATTGAATCCATTGACAGTTTGCGGTCACCCGATTATGACCGATCCTCGAGTGGATTTTCCTTTTTAACGCTCTCGTCGCCATCCTTTAGCCACCATAATATAATGCGTCCTTACTCTGTGTGTCCCATGTCAAACAAAAACGATAAATCTTGCCGGCGTTATGGGAGCTTTTGACTTTTCTTGTGCACGAGTAAGTGTCCGGTTCGGAAAAGTTCCCGTATATTCTAATAAAAGGAGGCGCGGTCACACATGTTAATATATGAAGAAAAATGCGTCGGGAAAATGTAATAATTCATGGGAAAAATGAAGGTAGTGGATGATTTCAACGTGCGTTAGTCTATTTCGCTTTTGTTGAGGCTGAAAAGGACGCGTCGTAAGAAAAAAGTAATTCTGTTCTTTAATAATTTTGCTTGAAATGATAAAACGGTGAAAAAATATAAAGCGTATACGTGTACGAAGAAGGATGTGGCGACACATTTCGACACTGAGAAAATGTGTTTTTTTTTTTTTCAGATAAAAAACTTTATGATACGGTAGAGAAGATATTATGAAAAGATTCAAGAAAAAGAAAATTGTAAGATACCGAGAGCGAAACAAAATTACGTTTTTTGCGATAAAAAATAATTAATGACGAAAGTAATGTGAAATTTTCTATGGAAATGTTGATAAAGGTGATTAAGTATTTCGTTTATAAATTAAATCAATTATTAATTGTCATTAAAGTTTTATATATATATTTCAGTAACGGACACAATAAATTAAAAAATAAATTATTTATACACATCAAATATTCATTGAACTCGTAATCGTTCTAAAAAAAATTCACATGATTCGCAATACTAAAAATACATAATCTCTAGGTAAGTAGTACTTTATTTTTGTAAAAAAGTTTGAAAAACTCTGCAGAGCGTTAAGTGTCTACGAAACCGCAAGAGCGATCGCGCAATAACACTTGACGCTTATACGACCAACGATAAAACGCGGCAAAGGAAAACGTCACGACGGGACGAGATTTCTCGCTAGAGAGCCTCACCAATCCCGGAGATCCGAGAACTGTAATTCATCGAGTGAGAAAGGATTACTACGAATAAATTACGATCCCGAAACGTTCGCATTTTAAAGAGCTAAAGTCGACAACGACGACACGATGGTACCGAAAGATAAAAAAAAAGATTCGTGTCATAAAATGAAACCCTTCATTTTTTCAAACATATCTTCTTTTTAAACATCGAATTTGTTTCGAAAACCTTCGGCGCTTTGTGGTGATCGTTGATTCCGAACTTTTCCAATAACGCATACACATAACGTAATAGACTTTGTATTGCGCAGATTTGTTCGACACGTCCTATTCTAAGTTTTATCGTTTTTTATCGTATTTTTTCCACAAACCGATCCCTGTCCTATGTACGCTAAAACGTCCTAAGGGATCGGATTTCTATCAAATGGCTTTTTCTTTTTTCCAGCGGGCACACACATACACATAACCCATAAATCTCAATTCGAATCGATGCGCGCGCGAGTATTCGAAATGCGTCGCGTGCCTATATCGTGTGGGGATCTGTCGCATTATCGGGTACGAATAAAACGAATTTATCAACTGAAAACGAGCCTCTTATTCACACGGATATATTTAACTTATATAAAGCATGTTCGGTTTACATAAAACATGTTTTTTTGTGCTGCTAAGAGATGTGTTCTATGAGGAAGTTTATACGGAGGCGACATGCGAAGTCGCGTTTTGTTCCTAGAGGAGGGCAAAACAATTCATAAAAGCTCGAAAATTCGCACGTTAATTAAAGCGAAGATGTTTCTGAGGGTACTCTCTCTTTGTTCAGCTCGATTTATATCCATCGAATTTTCGAATGGTGGTTTCATTTTTCAAAAGGGAATTGAGTAGATACACGCCGTTCGGGTTCAAAGAAGATTGATCGTGTTCTGTAAATGTTGACAGTTTACGGCTTTTTAGACTTTCAAATTTATTCCGGGTAGCGGCTGAATTCAATCAATTAAAAATCAAGTTATATAGGTTTTATTTTTAAATATTTAAAAGCCTTTGATCGGAGCGAAGTTGCAATATAAATATTCTATTATTGGTCTCCGAAGACTGTTTATTTTCGGTTTTCAGCTTTTACTCCTTCGTGCAAGGATTAGAATGCATTAAGTGAGCAACATCGCGTGAAAGGGACAAGATAAATGCTCCTGCCGGGTTCCTCTTTTGTTTTTCCTGAACGATTGTCTATCCGTTCTTGTTTATGTAGGAGAAAATTTCTATTTTCTTAGCAATATCCGATATTTTCACCTAGCGAAAACAACGCCATTCATCTGCAACGGGTTCTCTTTATATCGCGACCGTCTATCAAAACTACTACCACATAAATAAAATACCCTGAAATTCGATACCAACGAAGGCTCTACAACTTTTTTCATCCAAAGATATTTTCACGGATCTATTTTTATACAATATTTTCCTACGAAAAATTCGAATACATTATAATGCTTTTAGTTTGAAACGCTTCCAAGATCAATAAGTAATAGATTTTTTTAACGATAGAATGATAATGAAATATTCTTCAGTAATATGCGGAAAAATCTTGATTCGATATATAAATATTATAATAAACGATAAGTTCGTTCCATAGTTTTCAAATGAAGTACCTGAAATACACGAATCGAAAGGGTAATTACATTTATCGCCCCAGTTTATTAAGCCGATTTAATTTAAAACTTGGTGTATTATTAATACGAACCGATAAAGTTTCAACCCGGTCGTAGTAATAGTACGCCATGTTAAAACTTTCCGAACTATTTAATAGCGCATAGAGACAACAATAACGGAGACTATGAAAATGTTTTCGTTTTAAAATACTATAAGTATTGTTTGCTTCAAATATGTTATATTATTTTAATAATAAATGAAAAATTTAAAAATGAAAATGTTTATATTTTTATACTGGGAAAATAATATGAAAACATTTTGAATGTCATAACACATGGTCATTATATGGAAAGCATTGTTTATTTTTCAACATGAAAACTCGTAGGATTTTCAATGTTTCTTCCATCATTAAATTCAAATACAAAACAAAACAATATATTACGAAACACGAACGAATTGCACCCGGATGAATCGTTTTGTACGCACATTTCGACACGTAGCGAAATAGTTAATGCCTACCTAAGGTTTACCGATAAATTAACGAAACGAGGTCGCAAATATCTTTAGTCCGCAGTCGAAAAGGGAACGATTAAGCTCTTCGAGATTTTCCCAGAGACTTTTCTTCGGTAGCAGGAATAATGTACGAGCTCGGCTCATTTCCATCTTAAAAGAAATTTTCCGGACGAGGTCGCCCTTTAAACCGCCGGATTTCACTTCATCATTTTCCTATTTTTCTTATATATATATATATATACCAAATCGGATTTGAGTTCGTTTTTATTTTTATCTCAATGTTTTTTTTTTCGTCTCGAAACGCTTTTTTTATCTCATACAAATGAAACGTTGGATTATAATTCGCGAGAGGTTCGCTGATTCCGCGTTATTGCATGCCGGCTTCTTTTTCATTCGTGATCAGATAAAGTGCGTAATAAATCACAATCTTTGTATTTGAATCTAATTTTGGTACGTTTTCGCTCGATTTAATGGAATATTTTTCCAATAATACAATCAATATTTTCGAATTATTCGAGCAGGACGTTTTATATAATCATCCACTTTGTATTGAAGGATAAATTATTCATACATGATTGGATATTCTTTTAATCATTTATATTATAAAAAATATATGTATTTATATAATATTATTATATTTAAAATTCAAAATCACAACTACCATCACCCATATGCGTTCAATAGCAATCGATCATTTTTCACAGACCATAACGCCCGCTATGAATTACTTGCTCGTTCGACCGAATTCGCAAAGCAGCGGAATTCGCAATAATATAGCACTTCGTGACCTTTGTCGCCGAAATTGTGATGATGAAGATCATCGCCGTAAAAAGCCATGAAATATGACAGGCTATAAAGGTGGACCGTTTGCGGAAGCCATTAAGCTGGACGAGCGTCGCCAACAGGTATGGCCTTTTCCATCGATAATGAAATTACGGGGGCCCCGAGGGCGCAGGCTCCGTTTTGGCGGCTTCAAAGGGGCGCAGTTACCTGAAGTTGACTTTGTTTCGGTTAAAAATGTTTGTCGTTCATTACAATGGTTAAATGAAATTATGGTTTTGTTATGAAGTCCATGATGTATTATATTACAAGGTCTGTTCGGAAAATTAACGATTCAATTATAAATCAAAATGTTCATGTTTATATGAAATTTTTTTGACAATATGAAATGCATTCTATATAATTTTAAATACAACATTCAGATTGAGATATATTCTGCGCAAATATCCTTCATATTGATGAAATTTATCTAATAACATAAATATTATCGATATGTGATGATTTTTTTTTTTTGATGATCTATGGATGTTTAAAGATATATACATACCCTATATATACTAGCGAATTTCTGTCTGTATGTCACGATGACGATCACAATTTTTTTTCAAATGAACGACCCAAACCGCGACTTTTAAATGATGATGATGATGATTTTATTAATTAAATATTAAATATCCTAATCGGGGGTTATAACATAATGTTGCATAAATATATTTAATTTTTATTTTATTACGCAATAGTATGGTTATCAATTCACAGCCGATGTTATTAACATCGGGTATATGTATATATAATGTCATTCAAATGGTATTTTTAATAAATAAAATCTTAATGAATTTTGTTGTAAGCTTTACAAACAACCTTTTTTATAAAACAAGAAAATGCTCGGAAAGCATAATCAATATTTAAAACAAATATTATATTAAAGGAAAAAAAAACAGAATTATCGTTTAATTAAATTTTACTTATTTTATATATCTTTAAAATTACTACTTTTAAATAAACAATTTAACGTAGGAATGAGTTTTTTTAAATTGCTCGGTTTTTTTGGTAGATTCTGAAGTAATACATTTAAATATGTATTCGTGTATAATGGAAAGCTATTTTCGGTGTTGAAAATATCTAAAAATGTTCAATACATCATTTATTATATTTATATTATAAATAAATGTGTGTTTGATGTTTTTATCGTGTCGAATCGATGTTTTCGTATTGGGTGCGGTCGTTCGCGCGGAATACGAATGCGATTTTTTCGAAGAAAAAATATAACGTCTGGAATCGCACAACGGAGGCTTTATTATATTTAATAGTGTGCTAAAAAAATCAAATAAATATCTGTTTTCGTATGAAACCATTGCTACAAAGTATAAAATTTATACGTTTCTAGTTCTGCCAAATGCATTCGCTTGGCTCCGGTTTTGAAATGTTGTAGCTCGGTTGCACATGTATTATTGTATTATTTGTTACACCAATTTAATTCATATGTGCATATTTTGTAGCATAAGTACTGGATTTATTGTTCTGTATGTCATAATGAATATTTTATATGACATCTTCGGATATTTTCTATATTTCATAGTCAATAAATTGTGTGGGTAAATTAAGTTCGACATATTTCCATTAGTACGAATTAAGTTTTCTTGTACGTATTAAGAAAATAAACATGTTTTGGAAAATAGGTATGTCGATTTAGTAGATGAAAATAAAAGTTTTGTTCAATGAATTTATTTGTTTTTTAGTTGACGCAAATTCGAATTGGGAACAAACGAAAAGTAGAAAACATTGTCTTACATAATACAGTATATTACGAGTACATCTGAGGAAAAAATAAAAATAGCTTTCTTCTGCGATATTTCCTTTTCGAAATCATAAATGCGTCAGTAATATTATGTGAAAATCGTGAGATTTCCAAAATTCCTAGATAACACCCAGAGGATTGTCAATCATATTCTTTGTTTGGCAAAAATATTATACTTCTATAGATTTTCCCTTCACATGCGCGTAAAACGTTCAGTAAAAACGAATTAGCAACGGATGTTCGCTCACGGAAACCTGTCATGTCTCGTTAACGACCAAATAAATATATTTATACTCGTAAAATCCACACACAAAAAATAAATGCGAAAATTCTTCCAATATTATTCCTAAATAAATGCGTTCAGCCATCAATGAAAAACATGTATATTTGATCATAAAAGTATTCAAATTAGAACTGTTAAATATTATATTATGTATATATTTTGATTGTTATAACATAGTGAATTTTGAATAGATCTGTTGCCACTAATCATTAGAGTTAAGCAAGATGTATTCGGTATCAATGATTGATTTTATAAGATTTATTTTTTCACATCATAAAGAAATTTTTTTTATGACATTGAAAAAGCTTTTTCTTGCAAACGATGATGATATATAAAGTACGATCGAGAAAAATCATTATGAACAATAAATAAAAATTTTTCCACAAAATAACCAAAATCGACCATTCATCGAGACTTCAGATATTAGAAACTTTCTCAACGAACACAATACTTCAACGAATAAAAAGACAAACGATTATTACTCAAGAAACGCAAATTGACCCGACACATGCGACCCCCCAATACCGTATCAACACCGAAACAGCCCAATTCCAAAAATCGAAAAAAAAGCCCCATCCACCATATTGAAACGTTCGAACACAAACGTATGTCCGAGACGCGCTATCCGTCGTTAGCATAAATTTCGGCTTCCGAAAGTCCGGCGTGTCCAGACGTTTTGCGAGCTCGTAAGTACTCCGATCACGTGCTCTCTCTCCGACCTTTCAACCCCCTGGATCCATGGGGGTGGGCATCTGGAGGCTGCGCGTTATATTATTTAAGCCTTTCGGTACAAAGGGCCCGAAGGGAGCGGTGGGACAGGGCGCGTGCTGTGCTCAAACGATCCGTTTTACAACAATAACGCGGAATATTTTGCTGCGTTGAGGATTGGGTTTTGTTGTTGTTTCGGTGGTGTAATGCGATGATGGATCGCCGGGGTGAGGGTCGAAGAAAAATGGTATTGTTTCGGATTGTAATTGCGCGGGTTGAATGTCGATTGAGTCGGATTTGCGTGCGAAAATTATTGTTTTCGGAATTGCGGATTTGTGTTTGGGTGTTTTTTTTGGGTTGATCCGGATTATGTTGTGGATGTAACGTTTTTTTTGAGGATTACAGTTTGAGTGTGTTAAAGATAGGTTTGTATGAAGTGATTTTTTATAATTTAATATTCGCATTTAGGTGATCGATCGTATTTGATTCTCAAGAATTTTCTATATGGACAAAATTTCTGAAGATATGAATTTCAACTAAAAAAAAAAAACAAATAATTCAATATTTCTTTGATTGGTTATATTTAATGACAAATAACTATAATAATCAGTGGAAACTTGTATCTCTGAAAAAATTGGTTATATTCAAAATTATAAGGAAAATGACATAATATAATTTTAGATATGCAAAAAAAAGTGAAAACCGTTAAAAGAACATCATTATCTATTCTTCGAAATCAAATAACGTTCACATAAATCATTCTATTTCCAGTCGCGAAACAAAATCTAAATATGAACCAATTTATATTCTCAGATCGTAGATAATGAAATTCGCGAATATTACATATATAAACGATTTATCATCCAACGAAAACTTTTATTATAGCATTATGAACATCCCCGTAGAGAATAAACTCGAAATATAATTGAATAATAGTGTCATCTACGCGAATCCTTCCATAAATTCACTATCAACCAACAACGAAACCTTCAAAATGCTCACTTAACGACTGTCTCCAGCCCGTTTGCGGATAGTTCAGAGATTTCGAATCACTAAGCACCAGCTCTCCTCATAAAGGTCCAAAATTTGTTTATAACGACGTTCTTCGACGTTAAAGCGACCTCGTCTATAAGTCGTTCGAATGCGATAAACCGCACCCGACGTCTGCAAACATCCCCAAACCAGCAGAATTTCCCGCAGAAAACGCACAATTTAAAACCACACAGTAATAAGCAATAGCAGTGAGTATGGGATCGATTTTCAATTAGCCCAGCATAGGTTAAAGTCAATAGACATTGGTTCGGTTCGCTGACGCAATAATTATATCTATACAAGGGTCGGGTAACGGTGATGGGCGAGTCGTCAAAGGGATGCCATAAGGCTGTGTTAGATACGGTTGCTCTTGAGTGTTGTAATGACGTTAAGCCTCGGCTTTGGTTGTGCTAGATGGTGGAAATTTGGTGGAAATTGACGCATGTAAGTGGCTATCGGTTGGAACGTTCGATGGGTGTTAAATATGGATGGCGTTTGTGATTGGAATGTGAGTAATGCAAACTTGTGGTGATTCGAATTGGAAACGCGTTATTGTATGTAATTAGGATTATTAATTGAAAATTTTGGGTCTTGTATAACTTGTGATATAGTTTAATAAATGTACAAATTGTTATGTCTAAAATAATTCATCATACATAAATAAATTAAATTTTCATTCATCGTATTTTCAATAGAAGTGAGAGTTAAATCTCACCGTGAATTGTAATAAACGTCAATGCGACAATATGAAACGAAAGTTTTAAAAAGAAAATTTTCCACGTTTATTTGACTTCATCGAATTTTCCGGTGATAATTTCCAAAGCGCAACATTTCATATTCTTTCAAGGGTGGGCGTATTACGCTGAAACTGCGTGAATGTTTCTTTTACGCGTTTTTTTCTCGGTCGGACAAGTTTGACCTACTTGGCTAGAAGTTTAATGCCTTCGGGATTTTTTTCTAACATTTTTTTTATATACGGTAAATATGTATGTCTTCGTTTCTCATCAATTATACACCGCGAACAAGCGAAACGTATGCGACATCGCTCGTCTCCGAATGTTTGCTCTTCTCTGGCGTAGGGGAAAATTCTAAAGGGAAAAATCGAGAAAATCATCGTTTCTACGATTCGCCTCGAAAAACTTGTCTATTTCGGTAAAATGTTCAAATTAATGGGCGGAGAGCGAAGACTCGCTCGAGCGATTGCTTTTCGGGTTAAATCGACGTACGGGCGATTGATTGTCGATTGCAATGTAAGTATTTCACTGTTAAATCGTGGAAAAGTAAAAAAAAAAATGTATATATATATATATATATCTACATATATAAAGGCGCTTTTATATATATTGGAAATAATTTGTAAAAAAATATTTTGTATGTAAATAAACAAATATATTTTGTATATTAATTTAATGTAACTTTTTTTCGATAAAACAGTAAACATTTTATTTAAATGTTTCAAAAATATAAAAAAATTTATTCAAATATTATGAACGTTATATCTATATTCAATTAGATATTGTTTTAATCAAATTATACATTGTATTTTCTATGAAAATCAAACATATATTTTCTATGCTGAAATAATATTCATATTACGTTTAGAGTTTGGAATGTTATACGAATCAAAAATTAATTTTTGGTTATTATTCGAGATCATAATAATTTCCTCTTCATGAGCACGGAAAACAAATAAATATACAAGAAAAGAAAATTATTCGTCAGACAGATTTGTTTGTTTAGTATGCCAACGATGTGCTTTATTTGCGTCCTTTTTTTGGTTCGCCAGAAAACGTCTGGGCGTAAGAAATAATTTTTCAAGAAAATGTGGGCTGTAGCCTAAAGGTTAGGAAAAAACATCATAACGAATATAGAAGTAGCATATATGCCAAAAGTGATCCCAAAAGACATTTAAGTCTTTTAGCCTCAAAGAAACTCTCGTGCTCTGCGAAATCCATGGCTTTACACATAACAAATATGCTTGGAAATTTCCACCACCGCAAAGAAGTCGGAACATAGTCCGGCTTAATCTAATATAAAATATTTCGCCATTTGACGTCATCAAAAAATCATTATGGAATGAAAATCGATTAAAAAGTGAAAACTCCCGTAAGCGAAAATCTTAATTAACCCCTTTTTCAAAAAACCCAATTTCTTTAGCACTGAATATCAAAAGAAATCTTTTCATCGGGCTTCTTTTATACAACGAAGTATATTTTCACTCCATCTAAAAAGGCCGTCTCTATCTAATTATCTACGTGTTTCCATAAAATGAATAACATAATACCGGCATCCTTTGTAAGTGCTAAAATGGGGCAAACCCTTATGAAAAATAAAGAGGGGATAGTTTGCAGCGAATAAAGCATTTTAAGTGAACATTCCGAATAACGCACGTCCATTTTTTTACGCCCGCAACGAAATATGATATTATAACACAATACGGTAACACATTCACGGGAAACGTATTCAAAATTTCGATAGACATAAAGATAACGTTTCATATAGACGAACGACCATTTCATAATATTTAAGAGCAAAGTGTAAGTGTCGTATCGAGAGACAATCACGCGAAACAAGCAACAGCCAACCTTTTGAAATATATTATATTCAAAATAATTTTATCAAAAAAATTTAGTTATAAAAAAATATGTTACAGTCAAAGTGTATTTCTCAGTTAAAATATACATATTTTATGTAACCCACGTAGTTATTTCATCTGACACAATGGAAATATGATTTAATTGGTCAGAGTCAGACAATGTGTATTTTAATGCCAACTAACAAGCCAGTGTTGCCAACGCCACTGGCGAACCGTCTCA
>JAOXNN020000064.1:790798-812808 GCA_028571205.2 Hydropsyche betteni | reverse complement strand
GTTACGAAAATATTTAGATTTTAGTGTGCCACAGAATTCTAACCTTCTAACCTTTGGTGTGCCGTGAGTGAAAAAAAGGTTGCGGAGCACTGTTATAGAGGGTTAAGGTTTTTCAATTTTAATATATTTTTTTTTATATTTTTGCGTGTTAACTGTTTGTTTCAAATGCATTAGAAAAAAAAAAAAAATTTAATGCATTTGAACGATATAGGGGAGGACGTTATAATGGGGCTTACTGTACTATCGATAACAACATAAAATTTTCTAAAATATAATTTTGGAGAACGATCATTTTCAATTGAAGGTCTGACAGAAGCTCCTCAATTGTACAACTAAAATGGATTTTGGAATATGGATATTTTTTGTACTTATATAGGCATGAAAAATGATTTTGTAACTGTAGTTTAATAATAACTTTAGAAAATATATCTCCCGAGTTTTTTTTAGGATGAGAATTTCTAAATTGATTATTTTTATTTTATTATAATTTTTTATGTAAAACTATTAACCCGCGGACCGGATTGAAAACAAGCATCGAGCTGGAGTGTGCTGATACCTGAATATTAGATATTTATATTAAAATATTAATATGTTTATATCCGGATATTTTCATATTGAATCATCTATAATATACATGGTTCAATATGAAAAAAAGATGATTCTTTGTATAAATGTGGTTTTCTGGAAGGTTTGACAAATTGATGACCCTATGTTGAAAATTCGATTTTCATTCATGTCGAATAATTCGATTCGTATACTCGTACTGGTTCAAATTTAATATTGCGAATCGTTTATGTTGCGTATAAATCACTAAATTGATTTATTTCATGCACACATGTATGATTTGGTATTTTTTGCGTTTATCGGAGTTATCTTGTTCGGTACATTGTAGTCCAAATCGGAACCAGAATCTCGGCGGACGTCTCCAATCAATTTTTCTCCATTTGCGGAAAATCTGTACGTTTTTCCTTTTTTTGTTTTCCGACTCGAAGCCTCGGAACGAACGGCGAGATAAAAACGTGACCAATTTAAAAAAAGGGACACAAAAGCCATGACACAAACAAGTATACGACCAGAATAAATATTAACGCCGATTGCCGTATCTGTTTCGTCAAATTCGCCATTGTTCGGTTAAAATAAATAGTAGCGGTGAAAATTTCGACGTTTTCCCAGACCAGTGACGCGAAATTGCGTTGATTTATCGCGAATTTTAAATTCCATTAAATAAATTGCGCGTGCTTAGATCGTTTCGGCTGAAAAATAAAACGTATCGAGAAAAAACACTGAGGTCTACTTTTATTGAGGGAAACGGTTCCGAATGGGGCATGGCGAATATTACGATCCTCGGAGGCCTCCACTGGAAACGAATAAACTCGTATTGTTGATCGTGTTACGGAGGATAAAAAAATGTACAAAAGATAAAAGAAATAAAATAAAACGAAGCGGCGGAAAAAAATATCAATCGCAAACGTTGGACGTTTGTCTGAGGGGGTGGCTTAAACTAAAACTCAATTAAACTTTCTATCCTCTCGTTAACTTTTATATGGAATTCGAATCCCATATATAAATAAAAATTTTCAATGAAAAAATAAACATATTATTTAATGATAAAGTTTCATTAAAACGGAATTTTATTACAAAAAAAATTCAATTCAACTTTTTGAAATATAGATCTATTATTTGTGACGTTACATAAAAATAAAATCTTTATTTAGAATACAGTGAAAAAATGACTCATTCATCGATCATATGAAAAAAAAAGTTCCAGAAGAAAAGCGTGATATAACTTTCATATAATACGTAGATAGGGAGCGATTTGCAAAAGCATCCAGAAATTCAACGTGAAAAATTCAATGGAATATTTCAGCGCGCTGACGGATAATTTGACAACAACATTATTAATATTTATACATATTTATTTGCGTCCGTATATTTCCACGTGAGAGCGCGCACGCACGTGAAAAGCACAAAAGTGAAAGCTCATAAATCATGCGAGTAAATTGGGAGCCCGAGGTGAAAGTTACTCGCGTCGTATTATTATATACGCAATAAGTTCCACCGGCCGGATATCTCACGATAAGGCCAGGCGCCCACTGCGATTTGTAGTCGCGGCGATAGTTTAATCGCAAAAATGGAACGCATCGTTTTGGGTTGAAGTATGCTCATATGGTTTTAAGTGGTTTACTTCAACCTAAAGCAATGCGTTCCATTTTCGCGACTAAACGATCGCGGCGACTACAAATCGTAGTGGGCGCCTGGCTTAGTGCAGGGATTATTCGGAGGATATTTCTGACCTTCTGAGTTGCCTTTTGCTCAGGATGACCGCCATCAGGGCAATGTTGGCGAGGACTCCCAAAGCGCCCAAAGCGCACACCAGGGCAGCTTCTGTGTCTCCTGCTGCTCTGCATTGGAACAATCTGGTCCCGTTGAGGCTCGCATTTGCTGGAGATCCTGAGCCGAATCGAAGGTTGGCTCCGATCATCGCCACTGCCGATCCTGGAAAATGAAATGTGCATAGTTATCTCTAACTAGTATTTAGGCCCGATGTTAATAAGATCGGCTGTGGTTTTGTTAAGAAACGGAAAACGATAAAATGTGAAAACCTGATTGTGTGAACCCGACATATAGGTAAAGCCAGTAGTTAGTAGGTAGTAAGAATCATATTATAGACGTTAAGATAATACAATAAGATTATAACCGTTATTATAATGACCATAAAGACTGAATTCCGAGCTCCTCGTGTTATAACTCTTCTCTTGTAGCGATTATAGCCGTTATATTTGAACGGAATACAGACTAAATTGGAACGATAAGTCGGGAGTCTCAGATTATATACATGTAAAGAGGATTCAAATATTTTTTTCACTGTGTAATAATCGACGTATTTCATAAGTCAATAGAGATGCTTTCATAAGCATGATATTATGGACGTTTAGTGTATACGCATAAAGACCATATACGTATGCAGAATAATTTTATAGACACAAAAAAATAATCGTATCGACGCTTCGTTTTAAAGTCGCGAGCGTCATCGAACAGACACACAGACGGACACACAGAAATCCGCTATTATATAAAAGGGATCGTTATCATGCGTATTTTTCACAGCGCCAATGATTTGTCATTGGATTTGGTGGTATCTGGACTAGTCCGTTTCCCACATATGATTGGAGATAATGAGTACCTTAATGACGAGATTTTTTGATAAGGCACTGCCTTTTTCATGGGTGATTTGTCAGTGTAAGGCCAGGCGCCTACTGCGATTTGTAGTCGTGGCGATCATTTAGTCGCGGAAATGGAACGCATTGTTTTGGGTCGAAGAGCGCCCATATGGTATATGGGCGCCACTATTGGGTGGAACCATTTTTTGGAATCGTCTCATCGATTTTCGAGTCATTTTTGAGATGATCGAGCCATGTACAGTGAAGTTAATTTCCGAAAATTACGTATAGAACGAATTTGTGTCTTTTCCGTTTATTAAAAAAGCACTTTAAGAAAAATAGTATATGCACTTTAAACATTTAGTTTCTTGGAGATTCCTGTTATTATATAATATATCGTTTTTAACTCATCGATAGTCTTGAGTAAGATTTCCACTACAAATAGCAAATATCTTTTTAATTTTTCTAAAACAAATACCTATACCATATTTTTCTTTACATTTATAAGACGATTTCGTTTTAAACGGTGATTTTAAGCAACTTTTATACAAGGAATATCTGTATATATGAAAAACCAAATTTTATATTCACGAATTGGGCTGGTTTGGAAAAAATATTGTTAGGTCGGATGGTTAGTTTCGTTCGTCACATATATTTTGCGAAAGTATTGTTTTTAATTTGATTATTTTTTGCACGGAAACATATTTTTTTCTTTTGCGGGTGTAGGTTAATAAATGGATTGCGCACGTTTATGGTTTCAGGTAGTTGAGGAAAGTGGAGCGAGAAATGTGATGCTAGAGATTCTGGGATTTATTTCGCACGTATACTGTGGAAATGGGTTTCGCTTTGACTATAAATTCGAAATAAGATTACTTTAGTTTGAATTCGAAAAAATACTATGTGAAAGTTTTTTTTTCCCATTTTCTTAATTTCTATTTGTATTCTTTTGTGGTACTTTTGAAATCGTCGATTGCATTGTTGCCCATTTTCAAAAGGTTTTAGTCCATATTGGAGAACGACCACCGTGAAGAAAGCATGTTTGGTATTTTTTTTCCCTTTTTTTTGAGAGGAAAAATCGTTCGATTCGGGGTCGATGCTTCCCTTATGTCTCACAGGGACAGCACCCCTTTCGAGCCTGTTTTTCTTCAACGTCCGGAAAAGAATGTCTACTACCACCATTTTGCCGGGAAATCCTTTTTTCCGTATTCTTCACGCGCAAATGTATAGGTTTGTCCTTATCGGTAGCAAAAGAACTCCCGCATTTCGAAAATAAATAAAATCGATGATATATGATTTCAATAAATATCCAATCTACGTACTACATATAATATATAAAAAAATATGAATTATAATTTTTAGTACCTATATATAAATTTATTTATATCGATATCCAATATTATTTCAGTGCTACTTCAACATGGGTTGAACTGAATTTCGTTTTACTAACCCAACCTAATTTAATCTAACCTAACCTAACCTTAGATAACCTAATCAAATTTTACACCTAGGAGTTAGGTTAGATTCAATTAGTTTAAAATTAAAAAAAAAAAAACAGTTTCACCCTTGTTGAAATAGCACCATTATTGCTTTAGAGAAATATTAAAATTATTTTATTATTTTGACAATATTAAAGCGAAAATATTTATACACTTTACATCCGTTAAATTTCAAACCAACCCTAAAAGTTAATATTAAAAGGCATAACCGCGAAAATACAACGCACGACCTAACCGACGATTGCGTCTTTCATAAGTGGAACCCATCAAAAATTTTTGTTATTTTAGGACCCGAAGTCACTCAATAAAGGCTCCCACAATTCATTTTATTTTTACACACTCGATTTTTCCCGCGCGCTCCGACACATTCGCCACCTACGAAAAGTGTCCTTTGTACACTCACACCCCGATTTGTGCGATAAATGGGTTACGAAATAAGCTACGTGGATGGAATTGTTCAACGTACGAGGGTGGGATTTGTGACGTTTTCAAATGTGTGAAAGTTTAATCTTTTTGTATTAAATTTACATTAAGTTTCCTGTATAGGAAGGATTTTCTGATTTAAAATTAAAATTAAATTATTCGTAGTTAAATTTTATTTTAACTTATATTTGATCTTGTAATACGAATCATTAAAAAAAAACACGAAAATACATAATAACAAAGCACAAGGTGTTCTCAGACATTTCTCATAATATTATTTTTATCGCACCATCGCAGACGACGACTAGCGAGTTTCTCAAACGTTCAAATTTATTTTGGCGCAAAAATCCAGGGGTGTGTCGCCCTGGGGTGTATTCACCCCCGAGAAATATATTATATTTCTGAATGTAGTTTGGCCTATGGCCAAGTGACGCAACACACGGTGGTCGCAAAACTCCCGTTGTTTTCCATGTTTTCCCTCCATTTTCGAAGATTCGAAAACGCCGACGGGGATGGTGATCGTAAAATGGGGTAATTAAATTAACGCCATATTCGACTGTCGGTTTTATTCTTGAAACGGCGAAGGTCGTCGCAATTACGTCAGTAATAAAATTTAGTATTATATTAATTGCTATAATATAAATTATTTCATATTACTATTAAAAAGGAAAGAATGATTCGTTGAAATGAGAGTTAAATCCGGAGGAAATGAAAATAATAATAATTTATTTATCTTATTATAAAAACAAATATGTAAGTAATAAGAAAATAATTTCATAAAACTTATGATCATTTGGATTTATGTACTCTTTGAATATTTGTTGTAATTCAAATATATAGCTGTTTTAAAGAGACAGATGATTATTTATGATGATTGATGATGGTTGTTTAAACACTCTATCTCATTTTCATCACTATATGCAATTTTCATTACATAAAAAAAGCTTTCCCGAAATGCAAACATTTGCCTATTACATAATCATAAAAGAATTTTTTTATGTGTTTTTGAATACAAAAAAGCATCTATTATCAAACGGTACTTTATAATCGTCGGAAAAGACTATGAATTAAATTTGAAAAAAATCATTGATAAATCAATTCGGAAATATAATTGTAAAATTTCATGAAAGTTTATGACCGTCCTATAGTGGAAAACGCTGGTTGCAAGCTCTGTAGGTGAATTACCACACACCGATTTAATTCGATCGTTGACCCCATATATGCAGACAATTATCCTCATCTGCAGCAATTCCTGTTTTTGCCGAGATCTTTTGTTCGCAGATATCGTTTGAACGATGGGAACGTTTTCTGTTCCTGGAAAAACACGGAGCGAAGAAAATTGTTTCTGTGGGAATTCAACGTGACGATTTATTGCTGGTCGGTGGGTGAAATAACACGTAAAGGATTAAAATCGACATGCTTTCTATTTGTAAATAACGCAGGAGATTATCGGGATCGATAATGTGAAATTTATACGTCAATATCGAAATAATGGATGGTGTGAAATTATTGTCGAGGGAAATTAAAAAAAAATCAATCATTTTTGTTCAAAATTGTTCATGTTTAGAAAAAATAGTATAATGTATAATAGTAGCTATCATATTTTGTTTATTCCTTGACATTTTGACGCATATATTTGTCTTTTTTTTTTTGGGAAAAATAAATGATCTACATATAAAAATATGAAAGTTAATCAACATAATGATTTTTTTTTATAGGTGACAATGTTCCAACACACAAAAAAATATTATTAGCTTAATATCATAAAAATGTTTGGTATATAAATATTGCGTACCCTTTTTGACAGCTTACAATATACTTTATTCACAAGAGAGGTAAAAAAATATTCCGAAGACACTTTTATCATATCAATAGAATGATTTGGGGGACGTAAATTTTCAACACGTCAACAAAAAACTATAAAGAAACATTTTATATAACATTGAAAAAATATTAATGATTTTATTTCACAAAACTAATTTTTAAAATATTTTCTAAATTTATATGTTTCATAGCAGCTTGAAAATAGCAGTGGCTCGAAAAAACCAGGCCGGAAAATGTAACAAACGACCCTGTATGTGGTCAGCGGTCATCCGGAGAGCACGAACCACCGTTGGCGACCTCTGCTCGTAGAACATATGACGCCTTCTGGCAGGTACACAATGCGAACGAAACCAAGAGAAATTACAGCTTTTCATCACTAAGTGCTTGACCAAGCAGAATATACCACATCGAGAAAAAATGATAAGAATATACCATCAAAATTATACAACAATGACTCATTCGACGAATGAAACGCCTGTTTTGCCTCCGGAATCGGAATGGGTTTGAGGAATGTAGGAAGTCATCCGATGGTCAATTTTCAAAGCGAATTACGTTTCGTTAGAGTACAAAGCATCCAGGGCCGGGATGTGGCCCAAATTGAGTTTGGCCATGTTGTGATTGTCGACAATGCCAATGTTACAGTATCGGCAGCTAGTTTCGGTTTGAGATAGACACATTTATGTTCGGTGTAGTTTTGTGTGGAACTAATAGTCTATGGATCTTCGCGAGATGAAGAAATGTAGTCGAATTGTGTATGGTGTCCAATCTCGAAAGTATTGTAGTGTGAAGCAGTGCTGAAGTCGAGCGTTAGAAAGATAACAAGTATAAGTTTGAGAAATTCCGAGGGAAATTTTGTTGCACGGGTGCAAACGAAGTGAAGTTTTATTAAGAATTGTTGGAAAACTTGTACGAAAATATGACAGTCGAATCGTAAAGAAGATGAAATATCATTTTTCGTTAAAAAAACATGGTGCATTTTGGTGAAACTTGATATGTTTTTTAATTATAAATAAGTGTAAGAATTCTATAAAATATAATTACAAAAAACATTGGAATAGTTTATTCAACTTTTTTATAATAAATTATTTATAGTCTGTTCTAGAAACTAAAATTAACTTCATTTCTTCATAGTTAATGTTGTGAAATAATTAATTATAACGAAGAAACAAAAGAAAAGTAGACTTTTGACTAAAAAAAACTGTACATGAAGTTTCTAGATGGTTCGCAGTTCAATTAAAGTTGAATGCCTTTGCAGAGTTTCAGCAAAGGTTAATTGAAAAATATTAGTTAAGTTGCTGGGTTTTATTTCATTTATTTATCTAATGAAGTAATTGACCTTTTCTACGATGTATTTGCAGAAACGAAGTTAAAAGTTAGCGAAGATTTTTAAAAAGCTTACTCTTATTTCTCTTTGAATAAACTTCAATTAAAGAAAATATATTTTTTTTCAATTGTACGTATCAATGTAGGTCAACGAGTCAAATTTTTCGTGTTAAACAATTAAAGAAAAGAATTTTCACGAAACATATTTATATTTTTTCTCTCCAAATAACTCGCATTAATCACAATGCCATTGAAAAAATTTTTGCGGAAAATGAGAAAAAAACTTATCCCGCTAAGTGAAAATGGCTTTGCCAAAAATAAAAGTTGTTTGAATACGATACTTAGTTTACTTTCTTTTCCAAAGATATTCGAATTATTCAAACAATGTGTACTAATGCTTTCAGGATTATTCTAGTAATGTTGCAGAAAATTTGTTTATTAATTATGCATCTATAACAGAACATTTTTGGGTATCGAATGTACAAACTTGTGTAACTATGTAATATTCCATTATTTCGATTCTATACAATAACGACTATGGAGAGAATACAAGCCGTTAAATTCCTTCGAACAGCTAGTTGCCTGAACAGTTTCAGAAACAAAACCGGAATTCAATTTAAATTACGATCTATAAAAAATAAGAATCCATTACTAAACGTGCTGAAAATTTTTCGATCGGAGAAAAACAACCACATCAACTGAAAAATTTTACTCGAAAAAAATACTTACTTGACGTTTAAACAATCCAACACCCAATTTTTCATATCTCCGGTTTCCGCCTACACAAACCTGTCGCGTTACCATAAATTTATTGCGAAGCTTAAGTCGTTAATTTTTAACTTTCAAAAGTGTCCTTTTAACCTTCGAAATTAAAACCTACGCACACATTTAATATACGCAAGAAAAACTTTTCAGGTATGCGATCGGATAAAATTATCTATTCGAGCGTTTATTAAAATTTAATTTTTTCAACGACGAAACTTGTAACGATATTACATCTTCGTCGTTCCGAAAGACTCGATTTTATTTAAATCCTTAATTATAATCATCGAAAATTCTCCCGTCTAACGGAACGTTCAAATTTTTAGACATTAGCTTAATTAGACTCGTTTCGAATTGCAAATTGACCGAAGCGCCTCGTCCTTCCGCTTATCGAATTACCGAATCGTCCTTTCATCCGACGCATTAAATAATTCTAGCTCCTTTGTTGTGTCATATACATTTTCGTATTGAATTTTGGCTAGTGCGTATTATCGGATCAGTCGGAAAGTTATTGATTGTCCCAATCATCGTGCGCGATGATTGATGGTGTTCGCGCATGGTTTTGACGCACTTTTTGTTCGGCGTATCGAATTTTTTTTTACATTTTGAAAAACGCGTATTTATTTTTTCAATATTGGTCAGTAGCTAGCGAGATCGAATGTGCTGTCGTCGACGTTTCCAATATTCTTTCCGTTCGGTTTCGTTTCGACTTCGTTTATATTCCTGCGACGTTAAGAGTTGTATGTATTTTCGATTGGCATCTCCGATGTTCTACAAAGAAGTAGAGATGATTATGTAGGGATAAAATCATCGTTTTGCTCCATGCTTTCCCTTTGAAAGGATGAATCTCAATTTAAAGCTCATATCAAACGTTGCATAAGACGCTCGTTTATTTGACTATTCAATCGAATAAAAAAAGTTAAAGGAATGCGAAAAACCGATGATTATATTTCATACAATTATAAACATTGAATAAAATTTCGAGCGATTTAGTTTTGTCTAATTATCTAATTGTAATCAGACACTTAAGTTAAACGATAAGTGCCTTAGTGTGTTGATAAATGTAATCGAACCAATTGTGAACTAATTGAACGTAATCGTAAACCATTTGTTTGAAACGATTACATTACCTTAATACGATTAGAAGTACGACTAAAGTGGCAGACAATGTAAGTTGGAAATAAAGGTTGAAATGGTATTATGTTGAACTTGAAACGAGATGAATGAAGGGAAAATAATTTTTTGAAGTAATCGAATGGTACTCAAAAGATAGTAAGTATTATGAAAGTGCCCATGATGAACTAAAACAAGAAGATGTGTAAAAGGCATTGGATGAAAATCACAATGCTTAAGATATTATCAAAAGAAAGAAGAAAGAAGAAGATCGTAGATGTCTTTTTCCAATCAATGATGATGACGATGGTTATAATATAAAAAATAGAGCTGTTAGAAAAAAAATTCCAATAGTATCTACACTTAAAGTTATATAAGTTTCATATAATTATGATTTTTTTATTAATTTCTTAAAATATATTAGAAATAAGAAACCTTTTAAATATTCAAAAATACTCAAGCAAACACTAAATATATCCCATATGTTAATTGAGAACATATGCAACACCAAATCACGAGAGAATATTGAATATCGACTTGAATATCCCTTGAAAGGACAGTGGCAACGTTCGAAATTGGGTTAGCCATTTGTCGCAGGATGACAAATGGCTCACACTCACAACCGCATCCGAAAACACACACAACCACACACAAAATCGCAATAGACTCGTATAAATCGCAGAAATAAATTGAAAATTCCTCTCGGCACCTTTGTCGAGCGTTAATCGCGGAACAAAGTGAGGCTCGCTCCAGAAAGGACCGAACGAAATTAATGCGAGCCGCTCGAGCCTGGAAAGGTCCAAAATAAATAACGCGGCCGTTTCGGATAATCGAAAAGACAAATGTGGAAAATATGTCTATTTTGTCCTTGCGGCCGGTCGGTATATATTCGCGATAAGCGGTCGGATCGCGCTTTCGCGTCTATGTGCGTTTTTACGACGCGAATATGTAATTTCGTTTGATTAATAATGGGTATTATCGGTGCTTTACAGTTTTTTGGAGCCGGTTTTCAAATGTAATAATCGGATTTTGGACGTGATTGTGGATGATTTGTATCTCGATTGAATAATGTGGAAAAAAGTTGAGTTTCGGATGGGCGATCGAATAGCTTTATCTATGTATTCGATTTCAACATGTTTTGAAATAATATGATATTAATATTATGTGAAGTAAAATAGAGAAAATCAAATCGGTCATGAACTTATTTGGATTTAACTTCCATCCAAATATACTTTATAATAAAATGTGTATCGTGATAAAATTTTGCCATGTGAAATCATCAAAAGATGTCGTAATTTTTCATTTAATACCTATAATAATAATAACATATAGAAAAATAATCGGTTATTTTCATTTAAACGTGTCATTTTGAAACCGTGTGAAAAAAATTGTTTAAGAAGAGTTTTATGTGTACATACATGTATCAAATACACGAGTTCCTAAAAATTCAAAAAAAATATATATATATAAAACGATCGAATTTTTTTTTATTTCCCTAATAACGATAACGCAAAATAAAACAACGAATTTATCTTCAAAACCAAAACCATCAAGAACCACCCCACCAAATCCCAAAACACGATTCACAACCACAAAAAAATCACAATCCCACTGACAAATTAGTCTGGATCTTACTCACAATAACTAATCCTTTGATACGATGAGAAGTCGTCCTTAACGAGCGCGAAACGATAATTGCCGGATTCAATTCGCCCCTCGAAACTCAGGTCCGTTTAGAATCGACATCGACATACAATAAATACAAACAGGGAATGGAATCGCAAAACGGCGAACTCGCCATTGTAATTCGATATGAATATGTGTAATGTTCGGTATTATGTACGAGTTACCACGTTATTGCGGCACGTTCGAGTTTCTGAGTCCGTTAAAATAACGACACTACCTGACGCCGAAGGTCGTTACGTAGATTGTTCTTTCGTTTAGTTTTATTTTTTACGATTGTAATGTGTGGAAGTTTATTAGAGCTTTGAGCGGATGAAAATGTCGAACGATTTATTGTTGAAATCGAATTATTTTCGTGCGTATTAATCGCGATTGTTATGTTGGTTCGATGTGATTGATGAAATGTTGTTATATTTTTCGTTTTCGTTGAAAAAAACTGTCAAATTTTTAATTATTGACGGTGATTTGATAGATGGTCTATAATAATTTTCTCATTTTGATAAATGTTATGGGAGGGTTTTCGGGATTTGAAATATTAATGCGCACTCGAAAAAAATTGTGATGAATTCGACAGACAGATTGATGAAATCCATTAGGGATTTTTTTTAATTCGAAAATATCCATGTTTTAGATTATTCAT
Source organism: Hydropsyche betteni (assembly GCA_028571205.2). NCBI lineage: Eukaryota > Metazoa > Arthropoda > Insecta > Trichoptera > Hydropsychidae > Hydropsyche > Hydropsyche betteni. The sequence goes on along the minus strand of JAOXNN020000064.1, from coordinate 800,383 downwards.
TTATTTTTATTTTATGAGTTTTTTTGATAATTAGAGATGTACGTATGAATAAAAAGATTATTTCAATCAAAAATAAATGTATATTATTGATGAAAACCTAGAAATATAAAGTATTTTTATGAAAACTTATCTCGTTTTAACGAGAAAAACGATCACATACACGTAACTATTATTTGATTAAATTTAGAAACCTTACATAGAACAAATAAGTAGAAAACAAAATATAAAAAGAAGTCCATCAGTATTCGAATTATTCAAATTCTCACAGGGAGAAGTGCACCTCTTACTAGTGCATTGTCGCTTCGAAGTAAACAGGGAATACCCTTCAATGTGAAACAGTGCTATTCAAACTAGGATCCACGAACATATTTCAGATTAAAATCAATAATATTTTATTTAAAATTACATCACCATCGTATACGGCTTATGTAATACGAATAAATTCTAAGGATTTCAAAAGAATCATACATAGAAAACATTCTTTATCTAAATCATGCAGTTTCATCCATAATTTATACGCATTTTTATTATATTATAGTTAGTGACGATCAAAATCTCTGATCAATGATAATTAAAATCTCATAATAATATAAAAAAAAATTCAGATCGCATATTACCCCACCGTTTGCACTATCCACCCATTTTAATCCCTGAATAAACCCCAGATAATTTTAACACAATCACTCTAAACTACTTAAAAATGCGATTACCGTTTAGAAAGTTTTTACAGCACTGCCACAATGCACAATCCCATCCACCCACACAACTAAAAGGTATTTCTGTGTTGTTTCGTGCATACCATTATGCAGTTGGGAGCTGTTCAGATTGGCCCGCTGCACCGACAAGATACGGATGGAGTCCATTCCAAAGCCGAAATATCTCTGCGAACTTTAAATTTTCGAACGAGACCAACTTTCGGTGAACCTTTTCGCCACATATATTGTGGAGTGCATGTGTAGTATTGTGTATGTCGAGGATGTTGGGATTATTGGACGTGCGAGGGGGAAATTCGATTTGATTGTTTTGTGGCGGGATGTGTGTTTTGATTTGTGATGCTAGAAGCTAAAAAAATAAATAAACCCATTTCGAAACGAGAATTCGTTCAAAACTCAACTATTGATATTGATTAAATTTCCAACTCGTACAGCATTGTAGGATTAACGTATAATATATAACCAATCCTCTTTTTATATTTGAGGATATAAAAAAAAGTATGGTGACCAAATAAGAATTTTATCGATATAAATATTTCGATGGGGCCTCCGTCCAAATATAATATATTTTATAAGAAATAAATATTGTGAAAAATTTCTATTTAATTAAACTATAATTGTATATTGCAAAATTTTATACCCTGGATCTTGTGGCATAAGTGAAAAAAACAGCGTCGAAAAAAATCTTTTATTTTTCTTTGAACCATGTTATTTCAGAACCGTGTAAAAAGTGTTTTCAGTGTACATATAATGCGAAAAAACGCTCATACCATAATATAAATAGAAAATTATAATATAGGACGAAACACTCTATTAAATAGGCAGCCTCAATTTCTCTACGTAAGAAAAATTTAAGCCATTTTATTTTTAGTAGTTTTTGAATTGGGCACACTAGTCGAGCTCTTTTTATCCCCGGTCGGGATAAGTGGCGTTGCAGTGTGGCTCTATTCGATTTCCCCGGAAAAAAGTACATGACTTTTGACCTATGCTCGATTTTTTTTATTCTCTAACCTTAAATTTTTTTGCTCCCGAGAAAAAAAGCAGCTTGGAAAATTCAAATGCGGGAAATGCGCCACGTTCAAATAAAGTTACTAAAGTGGAGTGAAAACGCCGTGTAAGATCGGCATATGGTTTTCATAATTATGCTCGATTTATTCTATGAATTTTAACTTTTTTATGCTTAAAAATTTCATGAGATTAACTGGCCGGTTTCACTATGCGAAGGATATGTATCCTATGGTAATTAAGGGTATCACTTTCCAGGATAATTAAGATTAAGATAATTTTTTCTGTAAAAACTTACAAGATTAATATCCACGAAACTTTCAAAAATTACTCTAATCTATCAAAAAACTTAAGAACTCTCAATCAACTTTCAACGATTTAAATAAAATTATTCTAGTTACATAAAAATATATTATAACAATTTTTTTTTCGCTTTCAAACGTTTCAAGAACAACGAATTAATTAGGCCATTTATATTTAAAAGACTCCCTAAAACTGGCTTAATTTTAATCCTTTTATTTTTATCGAGTGAATCGTGTTAGGAAACCCCCTCGGGAGAGTTGTGATTTTCCATTTTCCGCATCATCAGACACTTTCCGCCATATGCAAAAAAAGCGACACGTTCGCTGGGGAAAAAAATGTGTCAATTCCGTACGAAAGATCATGTTCCCTAAAATTGCCACATCAATAAAAACAACTGTGATATATAATGATAGAATAAATATTGAATTCATAGAAAACAAATAATTGCAATAATAATGTAGGAAATGATAATATAAATTAATACGAAAAATTATTATGGTTTTGTATTAAAAAATGATTGAAGAAAAAATAAATTCCGATTGGAATCTGTGTTTTATAATTAAAAAGTCTTTAAATTAATCGATTTGCTAGTTTCAGTATATGAAAAAGTAAATGTATTATAAATAAATATTTTTTATGGATTGTAGGTTTTTCATTCGAAAAGTAAAAATATATATTGAATTGGAAACATCCGATTTTGTAATTTTCGTTTAGGATTTTTTTTCTTTTTATCGTACGGAATATGGTGTGTATGGGTGCTCGACCCCATGACACGTGTCAAGTTGTCATCCCCTAGCTCTCGTAACATCATCGTGCTTTTACACAAAAACGACTTTTAAAAAGCAGTATATGTGTTTTTTTTATTTGTTTGACCTGATTTGAGTGCTGCTTTTTCAGTTTTTATTTGAAATTTTGTGTACAGTGAAGGATTCGTTGGATTTTGCCGAAATTATTCTTGTAAAGATATGAAGTTGGTTTTCTCAGTAAAAAAATTGAGGCAAAAGAAAAAAGTAAACAAATGTATTCATATGAATATAAGAATAAAATAGTAATAAAAATATACCTGCTGCCATGATGGATGGTGATGCTGAAGATTTTTAGGATAGATGTTGCTCTTATCAAACGCCGTCGGACAGTCTTCTTTTCTTCATATATTTATTGTATGATGGCACTTTTCACCTTTCACAGGCGACACATTTCGTATTATTTTTTCATATTTTGAATTTTATAAATATACTTGTTTGATAATGTCATATTCAAAGTTTTACTGATTTTCCCGCGAAGCAAAAATTTTTATTAGAAAATAAATTTGATTGAATGAAATATTTTCGATAAAATTGCGCACATCCGTGGATCTTTCCAATATATATAAGAGTAATGTTCACAAAATAAATTCCAGAAACAAGGACATACACACGGATAAGAAACCGCAAAATTAGCAAAAGTCGACTGAAAAAATTGCTAATGGCTTTGATAAGGTTTCTGCTAAAAGCCTCAGACACTCTCCCAATAATATAATGTTTCACGTCTAAGGACTCGCTTGGCGAGTGCAAAGGCTATGGGGAAAAAGGAACGAAAAAACAACAAGAAGCTAAACTCAGAATTTTCGTCGGCAATATTACACGGAATAGACGGGGCGAAAAGTTGATATCGCAAAGCATTTTCGGTATATTAATACGAATGGAACTTTTGCGGAGTGTAGTCGTTAAGAATGGCAGCAATAAACATCCGAGTAAACGACGCGACTTTTTCCAGATAATGAGAGAAAAAATGTTCGAAAAGCAACGGTGAAAGTTACAATTTTCATATCGATGATCTTTACAAAATAAATAAGGTAAAATTTTCGAATTTACTACCACATTTCCCCCATTGAGAATTATTTTATTTTATTTCAGTTCATTATACGCTTCAATACCAATTATTTAATAAGATCTTTGATTGTATACGAAGTCAATACGTCTTTTCAAACTAGACATTGTCGCATTTCACGGATTCAAACAAGATGAAACGGTTTAAATTGAGACTATTTCAAGCGGACGAATTCGAAATTAATACAGCGCTTAATTCACATAAATTACATCGAGCGCGCGAGCACGTGCGTATATATCACTGCGATTTATTTTGTTTTCATGGCTGAAACGAGCTGGTTTCATTCTTTGAAATATTATGTTTATTCTGGCGAGTACGTAAAAAAGTGCGTGTTGCTGCGGAGGAGATTCCGGAAAAAATAATGTGTTTCGCATATCTTTGTTTAATATTGTAAGTGCCTTTCTTGGTGCAGATTAAAGTTTTCGCGAATCGTTTTTCGGTTTATCGCATATGTTATTATAAAAATGTTTCAATACATATCGAATGTGAGTAAAATTTATATTAAAATGACGTTGAAAGTAGAAATTATTCTTCGAATTTAATTTAAAAAAAATATATATATTTTGAATATACGTTCAGTGTACATATGCATTGTATGTATTGCAAAATTAGATTGTGAGTTTATTTATTTATTTTCCAAATATTTTGAAAAAATAAGCAATCACTCTTTCATAAAAAATAAATAACAGCAGAGTACAAATGAAAGTCATACAAACGAAATTGAGCTCGAAGATATTTCCATATGATAATTTTCTGGCACAGTAGTTAATTAAACTCTCCAAAAAAAAAAAATGAATAAACCCCCGGATTTATTTAGTTTTTCTGTTCAAATCCGATAAGCAACACAACTCAATTATAATTTATACATCTCGCAGAACGAAAAAGCGCCATTCTTGTGCTAAATTCCACATATCGTCCCTCCTGAAAATTTCGAGCCGTTCCGCTTTCATATTCAATGTGTCCCTTTCGGCTGCCCGAGGAGGGCCTGATGTTCAAACGCGATAAGCCAATACAAACGACAATCTCGATTTTAATATTTCATACCGTAATAAAGATAGAATTTTATGTATTTATATACGAATGTGCCGACCGTTTTTGTTCGGACTTTCGGAAGGAACAAAAGGAAAGACGGTTTTTATTGCTGTATCCGCGGCGGGAATTAAATTTGAAATTTCCGGAATGTTATTCGACGTCTTTTTTCTGCGTCGGTTTTCGTTATATTATATTTATTAAACGAGAGGATCGAGCGGATAAAATTACAATATTTTCCGTTAATAAACGAATTTTCGGTTTCGGTTCTGAATGAAAGTGGGTCGTTTTGTCGTTTGATTTTCGTCGTTTTTCTGGATGACTTTTCTTATGAATAACACGAAGGATATTGATTATCTTCTATTCAAATTAAATATTCATATTTTTTTTATCAATTCTTCAATGATAAATAAAAAAATGTAAACGAATTTTCATATATTATAGTAAATGAAAGTTTTCAATTATTCGTCTATTTTGAACTTTACATAAATTCAATATTCCACCTCCTTTTATTACTACTGCATTATTTCGTTCATTCAAATTCAGCGATTGAATTTACATAAATTTCCAACAAAATGGTAAATGAAGATTTTTTATAACATTCGAACTGAACGTATGTCATGTCGAATTTTAAAGTTTGACACGGGTCTAACTAAATTAAAAGTGAAAATGAAATTTAGGATCCTCATGATATATAAATCGTGAACTTCGGCGAACTTTTTCATATAACTCTCGCGTAGATATAAGAAGTGTCGCGAGATATTTTTTTCGAGAACGTCAGAGAATTAATTAAACGAACGAATTCGAAGAAGTTCGACAAATATCATTCCTCGAAGATCAAAAGAGAACGCGCAAAAATAAGTTTTCAAATATCGTTATAAATCTGTGTTGTTATGACCGAACTTTTCTTAATTAGTCTTGGCTGCGTCGTAAAAACGACAATTTAAAATTTTCGCCCCGTATAATCCGAAGGCACTTCAGGGACGTCAGATTCACTTATATTCAGTCGAAAATTGCACATTTCGAAACAATCCGTACAATCGTCAGAAGGAATGTCGCAAAATGCTAAAAAGCTTATAAAGTGGGAATAATGCGGGGTATTTAGAAAGCTACAAAAGGCGAGAATACATCTTTGTAGTAGCCGCTTTTGATAAATTGTCGGAATATTGTGCGCTTTTTAATGTCTCTCTTTTTTGCACCGTAACGTATATATGATGTTTTTTTTATATTATATTTCGTGCGCTTTTTCTCTTACAATTCGCTAATGTCGCGAGCAAAAACAAAGGATACGGGGCGGTCGCTTTATGACTTCGGCGTTCTCATTCTCTGAATTTCATTAACAAAAGGAGCACGTGAATAGGAGAAGAACGAAAATAACGTCACATTTCCTCGCCGACCCATAAAAAGATTTGATTAAAAGGTTGGCGACCTCTGCGCTGCGGCTCATCGTCGTCGGATGTATTGGAAAAGTTTTCGTTTTGTTTTTCTTGCGCGGAATTAATTTCTATACACAGAAAGTTCGTAAATTTCAATCAAGATAAGCGCATATGCTTATTATTAATAAATTATAATGATATATAATTTTTTTGTATCATTAAACTTTTTATATCGCGCAAAAAACAACTTCGATACATGTTATATAAAAAAACCGTGAATATAACTGTATTGAAATATTGAAGTGTTTTTCTCAGAAAAACATATTTTCAGCATTTTTGTATATGAAATTTTGCGTACATTTCAAGGACCCCTGTTGAGATAAAGGTCGCTCTTCGAGATTTCGCAAAATTTATCGACTGTTATAACGGCCGCGGATTATCCTCGAGCCGTGTGTAAATTTCACAAACGTCTGTTTCCAATGTTATCCACAATCAATTAAACACCGAATAAGAACAATTCCCAAACAGAGACGATTGTGCAAATTAAAAAAAAGCGCGGATCAACCGTCGAATGTGTGGATCTTTTGCGGATAAAGGACATTATTGGCGTATTATAGGGTATCCGATTCCGAATCTGGTGGGCGTAATTAAATTCGCGTTAAGATCGTTTTAATTAACCGTGAAATTTAATGAGGATCTAAATTGGTTCATCGAAGGTGAAATGTTCCGATCGCGGTCTATGTTAGGTAATTTGCGCATGTATCGGTTAGAATCTATTATTAAATTATTAAGGTATCAATATATTGTTTCGGTCGTTTTGAATAGTGAATGTTTTGCATATTCGAAATTGTACATAAATTAAAATAAGAGTATTTGGGAAATTAGATATGTATTTAAAATATAATATGTTTAGATATATGTTTTACTTGATATTAATTAGATTGGTTACGTTACTACTAAATGCATTTGTCGTACTATTTAAAGAGTTTGATTTCTGTAATTTTTCAATATTTTATTGCGCAATTCTAGTTAAAAATTATGAAATACAAAATTTTTAAAACAATACGTAAACCAGTATTAAACACATAAAAAATATTATAATCTTATGCTCGATATAATTTAAATAATATTAACGCAATAAAAATACTGAGAATATCGCAACGAAAGACGAAAATAATCAAAACTTTTTAAGGACCGTCCGATTAAACCACAATAAAACGTTATCACGAACTTTGTTTAAAATTTATTTTAAATAAATTTTTGAATCTTTAACGCATTATGATTACAACAAATAATTAATTTCAATATTTTGAGATTAAACAAATCGATAGTTTTTGACTAATCAAATTTAAATCGATCAATCCTTAATCTATTATAGAACTGTCGAACATAGTTTTTAAATTTTAATGTATCGATTTTGTATATATTAATATATACATTATATGTTGCAATGAATTTATGAAAGTATATAATATTTTATTTGGCGAAAATATATTTTTACAATCATTGAATTTTTATTCGCCCACTCATGAATGAAAGTTATAAATATTCACTTATAAAATATATTATATTATACTTTCACTAATAATACATAATGTATATGAAGGATTCGGCAGAAAATAAAGCTAAGCGACATTTTTCACTTTCGGAGATATTAAGAAAAACGGTTTAAATGCATTTAGATGCAAATATAACTAGGAGTAACCCGACATAGTACTGTTATTTTTCGAGAGAATGTGAAATTATTTATTAATTTTCGTAGTAACAGTACTAACTTTTGTAGTAAATAAAAGAAACTCAATTTTTAATTTTGGCGTTTACCGTGTTTCCCCGAAAATAAGACCTACTATGGTTTTAATATAAGACCTACCCCAAAAATAAGACCTAGTGAAAAAAACATCGCATTGGCGTTGTATGAAGGTGCTCGAGCGGCAATTCTTCGGTACGGTGAAATGCGCCTTTATTTAAATTTTAATTTGACTTCATTTTAAATTTAGCATCAAATGAGCCGTATTTGGCTTTTGCTCGAATTTTGAGTACTAACCTAAAGGTAAGGAGGTGATTCATTTACACAAAGTAGCCATCCAGGAGCAACGTGTGAACTTAACTTCTTTGACGCTTCTCTATCGTAAGTCATAACAAATATTAATAATAAAAAAACAATAATAATATGACAATTATTTTGGTTATATTTGACTTTTTTTATTATTAATTTTTTGATATATTGTATGTACTTCATCTTTATATTTTTTAATTAAATAAAAAAAGTGATTCGAAAGATGGTTCTAATATAAGATCTACCCCGAAAATAAAACCTAACGCATTTTTCGAGTGTAAAATTAATATAAGACCGAATCTAATTTTCGAGGAAACACGATACCCTTATTATCTACCGAACCTCTCATATAACACCACAAAATCATCGCAGCACATACAATTAAAAATCTCAAATCAAATTCATAAACAAACAACAATCGATTTACTATCCATAATCATTTTACGACTAAAAAAAAAAAATTTTTTACAACCTCCCCCCCCGAAAAAACCTTGAAAACTTTCCGAAAACTACCGAAAAACATTTCATCCAACCAAAAGCGTCATCGAAAAAAATCGAACTTCCAAATTTCGAAATCGCACATCCGTCATTACCTTTGAGTGGGGCCTCGGTTAGGAATGGGGGGCGTATTCGCGCGCGGGGCGACTCGGGGGGCGTAGGCGAGGCTTGCGCCCGCAACGGCGGCCGCAGCATCACTGGCGCCCCGGGGCCTGCGCCCCCCGCGCCCGGGCCCCCACGGCCCCTGATGCACTGGCCGCGCCCCCTTTTCCCCGAGAGCGCCGAAAGTGGACGGGAAATAGCGCCCGTTTTCGGACTGGTTGCTGACACTTGGGGGGGGGGCCGGCGCTGAGGCTTTGATGGTGCTCGTTTTGGAGCTTGGTTTTGGTGGGTTTTTTGTGTGTTGTTGTTGTTGTTGGATGTGTGCGCGTTTGGATCGGATCGAGTAGTTTGTCGCGGTTCGAGTGTAAACTTTTGTTTGTTTGCGTTGTAGGCCGTTTCTAACGCCAATATCTGCTTGAGATTTATGTGCAACGAGTGGTATATAGGTCCGATGTTAATGATATCGGCTGTGGATTTGTTAAGAAACGGAAAACGATAAAATGTTAAGACCCCGATTGTGTGAACCCGAAATGTGGACCCGATTTGAATATTTAACGTTTAATTAATAAAATCAAAATAGTTTATTTGTTATTTGTTTGTGACATATAGGCTACCCGATGCCCGTACTCGATTT
>JAOXNN020000064.1:773159-784626 GCA_028571205.2 Hydropsyche betteni | reverse complement strand
AACTAAGCCGACTCAGGAAGCTGGCATAGAGTGGGGTGCATGTAACAGGCGGGATGGTGGGCTTCCCCTTCGATATTTCTAAAAAAAACCGTGCTGTTGCGAAATGTAATAAAACAAAATGAGTGTCGACATCATCATCATCATCATCACCAAAAGTCGCAGTTCGGGTCATTCATTTGAAAAAAAGTAAAAGAAAAATTCGCGAGCGTCATCGTGACGAACGAACAGACAGACAGACGGATATCCGCTATTATATATAGGGGATAAGGGATACTCACGCTTACGCATAAAGCAGAATTTTTACCATAAAATATAAACATCAAAAATCCAATTCAATCAATTCCAAAAATTTTCAAACGACCCACCGGCCAACTTTCGCACACATTCATCGGAGCGTTCGACGTCGTAAAAATTGGAATTTTCCAACATCGCTGACTGCGCGCCATCGAAAGAGAAACGCTCCGGCAATTTTCTAGTACGGCGCCTCGGGCGCCAATTCCAAATTTCGAGACCTCGAAAGCCTCCGTTCCCTTCGCCGTGGAAAACTATCGACGTTCGCCAAGATTTAGGGCCGTTTCGGACCCGTGGAAAAGCTCCGGGGAGTGTTTATGGCGGGCGCGAAAATGGAATTGTCGGGGATTAAAAATGCGCAAAATTGTAAGATGTCGGTTTGTGTAGATGCGCAGTGTTGTGTAAGTTCTTTGGGTTTGAAGAAAGTGGGAATTTTTAATTTTTTAAATAATATTTTTTTTGTCTTGAGTACGTTAATCTATTTAAATGACTTTTTTTGTAAGTTTGAGATTTACAATTAGATTACACTCGTATAACACGGTCATATGGTTTGACAAATACGTCGTGTAATACAAATCCGTGTTATACAAGGTTTGAAATTGATACAAAATTAGGGTTCGCGTATTTTTTAAAATAAACAAATATACATTTACATATTTATTGAAAAAAAACTTTAATAATTTAATATAGTATTCATTCATTATTTCTATCACTTAGAATTCTATATATTTTACTCTTTTTCGAGATTGGTTGTAAGTTTTCATCATCAGAGGACTTTGGATTTCTTGTGGTTTTAGTCTTCAAAAATTCTGTAATAAGCGATTGTCTGCTTTTAGCGTATAAATCTTTACGTATTTTTGTAAGATTTGGGTTTTCGGAATTGCAAATATTGAACGCAAATAACGGAAAACTTAAATTTTGGGCTCGTAAAATGAGGGTTCAACTATATTTGCACATTTTTTTGAGAAAGCATTATTTTGATGAAACGATTGTTCATTTTTCCCATTTATAAACATAACAATTTCAGAAATCTCCGTTGAAAAAATGGCAAAGAAACGGCGACTTTTTTCCGAATCCACTCTTCTATTTCAAACATCGAGACAACAGCCGACAAAAGTCGGACCAGAAAACGACGAACAAAATTAAAGCAGTGTTCGTGCAGACGACAGAAGAAATTGAAGATTTCCGTGAGACGAGGTCCATCGTTTTTAAGTCCTTTGTGCCTGAATATATATAAAAGACTTTCAATCGGCGTCCCGACCCGGGATTCTAATGATCCCGCTCACAAAGGCCCCAGCAAAATCGAACACGTGAAAACTCGGACGGTTATTATGGAAGGGACGACAATGGGACGCTGTTGAAAGTCCGGAGGATAATTTAATTGGTATGTGACCACCTCGTGGATGGGCCTTTTCAGCTGCTGTTGTTTCGGTTAGAAATCGGGGGAGCCGGATGGACGGTCGTGTTTCCAATCGAAGCGGTTTGATTGCCGCTGTGTCAATGTTTGATCGGATATTCAGGTTTTATTGACGGTTCGTTAATGCCGGATTTGTTTGAATGGTATAATATCGGTTTTTCGTGTAATAAGTTTTTTTCCGTTTTGATTGCGAATCAAGTGGGGCTTAGTTGAGAGTTATCATGTTTGAGGAATCGATTGTTCGTTTTGATGGGATTAAAAAATATATTATATGTTGAGAAAGTTTGGCTTCGCACGTATCAAGAAGTTAAAATATAATATCGTAGAACTTCGATGTAAAGAAAAGTATGAAAAAAGCAATAAAATTAGAAAAAAGTAGATCACATAAAACTTAATTCTATTATTCTTGTTATTTTATTGTTTATTTATTCTATGAGAAATTCAAAATCAGTTCTTTATTTATTTAAAGTTGATAATGGCATCGTTTAATATGTTTTAATGAAACAATTAGGGAAAACACTTTCAGGTTTTCAAAAGTTTTGAATTTTTTTTAGTATCATTATTATTTTATTATTTTATTATTATTAAGTATTATTTTTAAAATGTATAGAGAACTTTTATATTTATAATAGGATATAAATAATGGTAATATAGGTTTATAAATAATGGATTCTGAAATTATTATCTTTTGATTTGTCGTATTGGCCATTATCATTTTTATTTTTTGATGGTGGCAATATTGAACATGTGACACTGTCACTTTTAAGGTTATGCGCGCGGTGTTCAGCCGGTTGAATTGAGGTATTACATATAGTTTTCTTTTTTCCCGTATTATTTACATAAATTTTATCATTATTTTTGAACTAGTATCGCAAATTATTCATTTTTGTCCTTATTTTTGTATATTCAATGTCATTTTTCGTATAATTTCAGCCAACACCAGATTTCTTTCTCCATATTTACTAAATTTCATTTGCACAATGCCTAGAAAGTCACATAAAGGAAAAGGAAAGAAAATAGATGTAACTCATAGCGATGTTTCTGCGTTTTCAGTTGTACGAAAGAATATTTCGAAAAAATTGAAAAATAAAAATCGTAAAAAGCAATCTGATAGCAACAAAGAAATTTCAATCAGTGATATAGAAAATGTCGTTGGATGTAAAATAGATGATAATATTGAAAAAGTTCCTTTGAAAGATGCCATTAAGGCTTTATCTAATAAGAAGAAAGAAAAATTACCTCCAAATTTAAATGTTTCTAATAATGTCAAAGTTGATGGAGAACAACCAGTGTTAAATGTTCAAATGAATGGCGTTAATAATAAAAAAAGCAAAAGAAAGCAAGATAGTTTACCCGAATTTCTAAATAAGAAAAAGAAAGCGGATCTAGAAAATACTGAATCAGAATTAGAAGAATCAGATGATGAATTTAACGTGTGTTCGGATAGTAAAGATGAAGGGAAAAAAGTACTAGAATGGCTCATCGCTCCGCATCCTTTGGATACATTTTTGAGGTTAGTCTCAAAATATATTAGTTCATTATTTTAAAAAGAGAAACTAACATGTAATAATTTGATATAGCAAATATTGGGAGAAAAAGCCTTTACATATTTCGAGGAAAAACGATAAATATTACAAAGCAATTCTTTCTGTTCGAGGTGTCGATAAAATGTTAAGGAAAGATTTTTTGAAGTTTACAGAGAATATCGATATTACCTCTTATGATGAAAATGGTCGTCAAACGCACAATCCTGTGGGAAGGTATAAAGATTTTTTCCTTAAAAATTTTTTTATTTAAAATAAAATGTATATAATTTTTAGGGCTTTACCTCATGTAGTATGGGATTTTTATTTAAACAATTGTAGTATCCGAGTATTAAATCCACAGGTTCATTTACACTACATACATTCATATATTTTTTTAATATTTGTAATTCACGAGTTTTAAAATTTCAGACATATATTCCACGTATTCATGCATTAAATGCTGCATTACAAGAATTCTTTAATTGTTTTGTTGGAGCCAACGTATATTTAACACCACCTGACAGTCAAGGGTTTGCCCCACATTATGACGACATTGAAGCTTTCGTAATACAACTAGAAGGGAAAAAATTGTGGAAAATATATGCTCCAGTGTGGGTGAAAATTTTCTCATCAATTGTATTTAAGTTGAAATAATTTTTCAATATAGATTTCCCCCCATAGTTCTGATAATGAAGTATTACCTCGTGTATCATCAAAAAATTATGATCAGTCAGAAATTGGTGATCCTATTATGGAAGTGGTATTAGAAGCAGGAGATTTATTATATTTTCCTAGAGGGTTCATTCATCAGGCTTGCACTATAAAAGGAGAATATTCATTGCATGTCACTATAAGTACATACCAGAAGCATTCGTGGTGTGACTTTTTCGAAAAAGTATGGTTTTTCAATTTATGCATTATGTATTGTTTTTTGTTTTGTGCTAATTTTATATATGTTTCAGATGCTACCACAAGCATTAGAGATAGCTATTCAAAATGATGTTGAATTACGAAAAGGTGTGCCTCTCGACTTGTACGAGAATTTGGGATTGGTACATGCCGATTCTCAAACACCGCGACGAATAGAAATCCAAAATCATATAAAAAATTTATTTGGTAGAATTTGTAAACATTTGCCAGTTGGTAAGAAGGATTTGTGTATATTACTAATTCATATAAAAAACTCAAATCATACTAATTTTAATGTTTACTACAACTGATTTCATTCACTTCAGACAGTGCAGCTGACCAATTGTACAAAGATTACATTCATGCAGCTCTCCCACCTGTAATACCTGAATCGGAGAGGCAATTAACTGTTTTTGGTGATACGGATAGGATGACCAATGAAGGACAAGTCAAAAATCGAGTAGAAATTCAATTAGATACCGAAATAAAATTAATTAGGGCTAACATTCTGAGGTTTGTTTATTTGAGATTTTTAATCCTGACAAAATAAATATTTCACATTTAAAATTAATTTTTAGAATGGTAGCCGAAGAAGATGCTATTCGCATCTATTACTCTGTAGAAAATTCTAAGATTTATCATGGTAGCGAACCTCAATTTTTAGAAATCGATGAATCAATGGCTCCAGCAGTTGAAACACTTATAAATATGTATCCAGAATTTGTAACAGTAGAACAATTGGATATTGAAAATGATTCAGATAAACTTCAAGTGAGTCATCTAATGTACAAATTGTATTCTATTTATTTTGGAGGTTTTCTAATTTTACTTTGTTTATAGATTGTGACTGATCTCTGGGAAAAAGGTCTCATTAAGTGCAAATATCCGCTGGAATATATTGATGATTCTTCATAAGCCATTTTGTACTTTATAAACAAAAGTACTTCAAGTAATTGATATATAAATCGAAAGTTTTGTATTGTGCTTCTGATGCGCATACCTGTGATAAGAAATTACCGAATTTTGCAATGTGCCCGTATTGTTATTGGTAAAATATTATGTTTGTTTACAGGTACATATTCTGGATGTGATTATTAAATGTTTTATTTTTGTAAAAATGTGTTTAAATAAAGTGTCTAGAGAAAAATTTGTTTTTGTATTAAAACCTTTAATTTATCTGCTGCTGAGTGTCTTTAAAAATACAACCTACTCCGAAAATAGTCCCTGACATGGTTTTTAAAGATTTTTTGAACATAATCCCTACCCTGAAAATAAGAGTAAAAAATGCACATTACACAAAAAATGAGAGATTGGGATTAGTGATTGTGATTAAAAGAAATAGGTTCGACGTTATAGGGGGGAATTTAGGAAATCAATAAATGAAAAATTTTCGTTTTTGTTTTTTTTTTTAGATATTTTTACGAGTTAACACTTTACCTAACGTTGCGTCCTCCGATTCTTTTGCACAAGCGACCGCAGACGTGAACGTCGCGTCCTCAAATACATTCAACTTTGCTTGTCAATATACGATTACGCTTCCTTTATACTTCGAAATTTCGACAAAAGATGGCGGGAAAAATTAATTTAAGATAAAATTTAAAAAAATGACGTTATAGGGGGGATGCCGCAGACGTTATCTATATATATAAAAATGGATGTTTGTATATATATTTGTTTGTTTGATGCCGTATCACTCCAACATTGTTCGACCGATCGCCATGAAAATTGGCATCTGTATGTATTTTTTGTGAAGGTTTTTAGCATCATTAAAATAGGGTCACCATATTTCCCAGCACCCAAAACGAGACAGTCCACATAAAAATGTTCCCTCCATATATCGTTCGACCGATCACCATAAAAAAATAATTTCATTTAAACGCTGGGTACTATCACTAGTAAGGGAGGGATTACTGTATATGTTACAGTCGAAGTATATTTCTCAGTTAAAATAAATTTTGACTAATTAAAATATATTTTGTCTAACCTACGTAGTTATTTCGTTTGATACAATGGAAATATGATTTAACTGGTCAGTCAGACAATGTGTATTTTAATGTCAACTAACAAGCCAGGGATGCCAACGCTACTGGTGAAATACAAAAAAACGATAAATATTGTTGAATCCAGTTAGTTACAACAAGTAATTAAGTATGTATAGGTAATTTCAGTAGTTTTCTAAATGTTTTTGAATTTTAAACTGTTTTTCGATAAAGTAACATTATTAACATTTGTAATAAATTGACGATATGATTATAATGGCACAAAAATTTTGCTTGTCCACTAATATGAGTCATTAAACGTTACTTGTCCATTAATATGGACTCGAAACTATCGTTTTTGAGATGAATGCCTCGCTGAGATTATTCTATTATCAAAACATACATATACACATATACACTTTGCCTAAAATCTCAGACAAAATAAACTTTAACTAATAATACACTTTGACACAATAATATATTTTTTATCGAACCGAAAACGCCCCGAAACCCCGTTTTCGGACAAAAATCGAAATTTCGAATTACCGCGTCGGCAACGAATGGACGAATTTTCGACCGTGCTTGAGTTTGACAGTCGGATCGCGATCGATGTGGGCCGGTGTCTTCGCCGCTCGAGAGTGATGTCCTCTGGCCCCGCGATGGGCGGCATGGGGGGCGCGGGGGGCGTCGGGGGCGCCGGGGGCGCCGGGGGCACGGGCGTCGCCTTCCGGTGGCTCGAGCTGCTCGAGCAGGAGTTCGACACGGCGTACGTGCGGCTCGACACCGCCCTCGGTACCCACACCACCCGTCCGAACAAAGCGTCCGCGCTTTCGGCTTTCAGCAAACTTGAAGGTCTCTTTTCGTTTCAGGAGAGGTGGACGCCGAGGATCCCGAGGTGGCGTACTCCATCCGCCAGAAGATGGCCGCTCTCAGCTCGTGCTTTGCGCAGTTGTCGCACAAGGCGCAGACCATCTTTCAGAACAGCGCCAAGGTTGAGGTGAGTGACCCCTCTTTTTTGTATGGTCTGATAGTTGGCGGTTTCAGTGGGGGGGGGTTTGTGTAGGTTTTCGTCTTGGATTTTTTATGGTTTTCATGTAAGCGTTTTGATGGTAGGTCGCTAGAAAGGGCACGATCAAATTCGTATCGGGTAGTTTCAGTTATGGTGTTTATATTGTTTGTTTTCCTTTCATACTTACCGCGACCACGTAGCCGCTAATTTAGTTCCAACTGTTTTTTTTTTTTACATAATTTTGTTTTGTATTTTTATTTTTCATGTTTTATATTGTACTGATATTTTTTTTCAAAATAAATATTTTTATTTAAACATTTTTCTTTCATTTATTTTTTACCATTTACAGATTATATAACTTATTTTTCTATTTACTAATCCTCGAATGTTTAATCCTTTTGAAAAAATCATATAATTTTTCAGCGATCGTCAAAATGATTATTTTATTACATAAGATATTTCACAAAATACAAATTATTTAATGTTCACAAGAATGCAAGGAAAACACAAATAAATACGATATCACTAGAATTTGCATATTTACATTTGATATAAAATAATTTTAATGTCCTTTTGTGTATAAATGTACTTATTATGTTGTCTTTTTAAAACACATTTTATTTTCGACCACGGTCACGAAGGTCTAGCGTCAGGTAAAAATCCATCGAGACATTCCCTCTTTTTTATGTATTTGACATTTTTCTCGACGATAAATACTATGTATTTTCATTTTCAATATTGTCTCGATCATCGGCTTCATATATTCCTTGTATTTGATTATTAGTCAAAAATACTTTATGCCTTTTGTTCTTTTTGAGGAAATTTTTTGTAGTCGGACCTTCGGTGGTCAATTCGAAGTGCTCATCTTCCAAACCCATACCTTGGAATTGCTGGTGTGAAAAACGCGAATTATTTTCTTCCGAGTTCTCGTTCATTGATGTATCTTCATACGAAGGTTCATACGTTATGTGAATCAACTTTTCATATAATCCCGTTGGCGTCGTGATATTTATGAGCTTAACGTGTCTCAATTTTAAATTGTCATTTTTATTTTTTTTGTCGACGTTTTCGTTTTCAAAGAAATCATCCCTTTCTTCTAATTCTGATACTGATGTTTGAACTTTCTCTATTAGATGGGATAATTTTCCTATGACATCATTGATTTCGTTAGTTCTATTTTTGCACAACAAAGAGATACTTTCCAGTATTTTTGCATTATCTATTTCTGGATTTTGTTGCAAATGATGTTCATTAGTTTCTTTATTGATAGTATTAGTTTCTTCTACCTCATGGTCATCTGTATAAGTGATTTGTTCTTGCACCATCTATAAAATAAATAAAAAGATAGGTAAGTATACAGTACTACTATTTAAAAGATATGTTGTATTTATTAACCTGGAGTAACATGACGACATTTTCTAGTTTATCAATCAATTCTTTATTTTTACTACTATCTTGTTGCTGATGACATTCATTACCTATAACGGCAATAGATTTTGCCAAATCTTTGTTCTCTTTGTTTGCCGTTTGCACTGCGTCATTTATTTTCGAGATTCCACTTACAACATGGTTGTTATGACTTTTCAACGACTCTTGTATATTTTGCAATGCACTAAAAATTACAGTCGTCCTGAAAAATACATTTCAATTAGCATAAAAAATTTATGAATACGATTATCATCAAATTCGAAACTAACTTATTTAAAATAGCTTCTGAAAGCCTATCGAGCACGTTGACAACTGCATCTTCCAATTCAGTGAGTTCACTATTTTGAGCCAAACGACTAGAGTCCTGTTTTATAATCACTTCATCTATCTTTCCGTTCATCTTATGATCAATATCGGTTAACTTGTGCTGCATCGAACTACTCATTTTGATGACTTGATCCAAGTTACCTATAATTTAATTTTACGATGCATTAACGGTATAATAATTCATATATAAACAAAATATTACATTGTTGAGCAGCAGGTTGGGACACAGTCGAGCAACTCCTCCTCATAAGTTGCATCACCGAACGAAGGCTATCCTGGGTTTCCCTCCGAGTCACATTCGTCAAAGTCATAGAATCTTTAGTCAGACCTTCCTGTATAATCGAGCGCCTCCATAATTCGTTATACATATTCGTTATCTGAAAAGTCGAGATTATCAAGCGTATAATTTTATTTTCCACAAACGCTCATTTACATTTTTATAGAACTGGTTTTTTTCCAGCGATGATATTTAGAGATCTTAATTAGTCGATAAAATCCATATGTATGACATCTCACGTTTTCTATTTGATTTTAAATAACTGTTATATACAGTAAACCCCTCTATAACGTCAAGATATTATAGATTCCATGTTGTAGGGGGTTAAGATTTTTTAGTTTTAATTTTTTTTTTAATTTTTACGTGTTAACTGCTCGTTTCGAATGCATTTGAAAAAAAATTGAATTTGAATGCATTTGAACGATATATAGGGGGGTTTACTGTACTTCGAATGAATATATAGTACCTTGGCGCTTATTGTAGAGGCTTCTTTGGAAAAGGTCGCATCTTGTTGCATGACTATCGGTCGTTTTTCACCATCTTTTTTATCCTGTCGAAGAAACGAACGAATAAATTATCGATCGATTGATCTAGAATCGCAAAACTAACCGACGGAAGTCGCGCGCACGATTTCGCAGAATTTCCAAAATAAATGCAAATCGCATGCGAAATTAGAACGGGGCGCTTTCCGCTTTGACATTCTGACGAGCTATTTGGGTTAACCCGTTCGAGGCTATTGTTTGCAAATGCCGCATACAAAAAAAAAACAACAGATTTTTTTATTAGAGAAACGCGGGGGCGTCCGTGTAACAATTGGTGTATTTTTCAATTTCGAAAAATGTTAATGTCGCACAGCTGGACTCCGGAGTTATTACGAATTGTCCGTTTTAATTGGCCCGAGGCTTTCTTCAATTGTCGACGATGCACAATTCCGTGTTTCTCACGGGACAGCGATGACGATGATGGCTTACCTTTTGGTGATCGGGCCATTGGTGGGTTCTGGAAGGTTCGCGCACTCCTTGGATCGTCGTCTGGGTGTTCTGTAACGAATGCCGGGATTAGATCGGGCTTGGTCAGTCGATTTTATGGGTTTTTCGATCGATCGGGTGTTGCTTTGATGGTGATGTGGATCGTTAGTGGACTAATTGTGTGTGTTTGGTGAGGGATTATTATGTTTTGGGTGTGTGTTTTCGTAGAAATTCAATAGGTTTTGTTGATTGGAGTGTTTTGTGTTTGAAGTAATTGAGTATGCATTATTCGTATGTGCGATGGAAAATCGATTGGAAACGTTATTGAATACAATCATGAAGATGTGAAAAGCTTCACACACGTATTAAAAATGATTTTTTTGATACGGGAATACATTTTCATCATATAAATTTCCATTTTAGACACGCTTTCATATTCACCGTTATTTTATATGTTTAATTTTACGATATTCACACGAACCGCTAAAACATCTCAACACAAAACATCCTAGATAAAGTCTTCGCGTCAGAGAATTTCACAACCCTTTCAACACTCTCACGACCAATTTCCGAGACCGCAAACGCTCGATTCAAATTTTTCCCCAACATCTCGATACCCCATTCCGTACAGCATTTCGCATTATTGCGAGATACTAAACGCGATAAGCACACATAACCCACGCCAGACATGTGTAACGACACAAACCGTACCACGTCCGTTTGCAAAACGTCGCGTTTAGCATATAATTTGCTCAAATCGCCACCCACGGGGGTCCATGGGGTCCTGCGTCGTCCGGTCGACATGTCTGCACCTTCGGGTCTATCGTCCGGGTCGTTTGCATCTGACCCCACCTACGTGCTTTTGTGTATGGTAATTTTGCGATGGATCCGCACGTGCACTCGCGGATCGTCTTTTATATGAGCGTTGACGTCTTGATGGGTTCTGTGAATTTCGCAATTGTTTGCGTTGGGCGCAGAAATGTTCGGTCAGAGGTTGTGTGTGAGTGTGTGTGGTTTTTCGTTTTTTCTTGGATGTTCTAGTAGTGATGTTTATGTAAGTTTAAATTGTACTCCTTATTTAACATCCCTAGTAATTTAATTGTACTTTTACTAGTGAATAGGCTCGATGTTAATAACATCGGCTGTGGTTTTGTTACGAAACGGAAAACGATAGAATGTAAAAACTCGATTGTGTGAACCCGATTTGAATATTTAATTAATAAAATCAAAATAGTTCATTTGTTATTTGTGACATATAGGCAAAGCCAGAAGCAGAGGCTACCCGATGCCCGTACTCGATTTGAATATTTAATATTTAATTAATAAAACCAGTTCA
>JAOXNN020000064.1:727771-754059 GCA_028571205.2 Hydropsyche betteni | reverse complement strand
TCATGCGAGGCCGAGCGAAGCGAGGCCGAGCAGAGCGTGTTCGAAAAGGCGAAGCCTTTTCGGATACGCTCGTATAATATAAATATACAATACAAATATCGTAAAATTTCAAATTTCAATGATCAAAATTAATTTCAAATGAATGAATGATCAAAATGAAAATGAACATTTAATATAAGAAAACCTGCTTATTAACTCTTTGCTAAATATAATTCTTAAATAATCAATATTTGAATGAAATTTATAGCTAAAAAATGTACCGGAATTCATGAAGTGTATTCTGAATGCGGTAACAATTCTTGTCAGAAAAACTGCGACACATATGATTTGAATTTAGCCTGCAGACCATCTTGTGCACCAGGATGTATTTGTGAAGAAGGATACATAAGAAACAAAAATGGAGTATGCGTGAAACCAGAAGAATGTGGTAAGCTCACAATATATGACAGAATTAAATAAACAAAATCAGTTCATCATCAAATCAAAAATTTTAGAAAATAGAAAATGTACAGGAAAAAATGAAATATATTCCAAGTGTGTTTCACCATGCGGAGAAAGATGTTCTAATTTAGGACAAGATATTGTTTGCAATTTCCTTGTCTGCAATCCGGGCTGTGACTGTAAGCCAGGATTCTTCCGCAATTCTAAAAACGAATGCGTCCCACCAGAACAATGTGGTATGCTATTTTTTTTTGTCGCAGTTTGTTTTCCTAATATTCATTGTTCATTTGATAAGCAAATTGAAATTTTCATAGATTGTAATGCAAACGAAGAATTAGATTTGTGTTATAATAAATGTCCACCCCGTACTTGTGATGCTATTGGAAAACAATTCAAATGTGCTGGACCAGATCCAAATAATTGTAAACCAGCATGCAAATGTAAATTTAACTACAGAAGAAATTCAGATGGAGTTTGTATACCTATCCAAAAGTGTCGTATGTTAATTTTACATTTATCATTGAAAATAATTATTGATTTAAACGTTCAAAAATAAATAATAGATTTGATTTTATAGCTCCATTGACATGCACTGGACAAAATGAAGTATATGATTCATGTCCACCATCTTGTTTGGATGAAAGATGTGCAAAGTTTGCTGATGGTGGTTTCTCATGTGCCGCAGTTGTAACTGAATGCAACCCAAGTTGTATATGCCGTTCAGGATATCTACGTGACAGTGAAGGAAAATGTATTCTTGAAAAACAATGCCGTATGTATATTAGATATTTTTTGCAATACAAGCTTGTCTTCAATTTTTAAGTTATAGTTGTTTGAATACTTTTGATTTTGATGTGAGGAGTTTTACTATTTTGTTGCATAAATTTGCTTCGATTTTATTTCTTTTATTGTTAATAGCCCAATATTGTGCTGATCCAAATGCCATTTTTAAACCATGTGGAAATGTTTGCCCAATTACTTGTGCAAATAAAGACAAGCCAAGGATATGCCAAGAAACTTGTATAGCATCAGGCGGATGTGTTTGTAAACCAGGATATGTTCAAAATTATAAAGGAGAATGTATTTTGCCTAAAGATTGTCGTACGTTATATAAATATGAATAAAAAATATTTCAACATAATTTCAAATTATGAAACTGCTTTTATCAATCACTATACTTTCAACAGCTTCATGTGGTCCTAACGAAGTTTTCGCTTGTGGATCAGCTTGTGACACTACATGTGCTACTTTAGGAGATACATGTCCTATTGTTAATATTCGATGCAATGAAAAGTGTTATTGTGTTGATGGATATGCAAGAAATGCACAAAACGTTTGTGTTCCTATCAAAGAATGTCCACGTGAGTAGTTTTCAAATATAACACGACGGTCAAATTTAAATTTTTCAATAATTTCAAATTTATTTTGATACTTCAGCCAAGTTTTCTTGCCCCAATAATCAAGTTTACAATGCATGCCCAATGTCCTGTCCACCTGAAGAAACTTGCGAATTTCATCTTTCCGGAATGGCCTATGACTGTGCACCAGAAAATGATAGAATATGCAAACCTCGTTGTGAATGCATAACAGGTCTTATCAGAAAAGTTGAAGGAGGAGAATGTGTCAAACCTGATCAATGTCATTAATCTTTCGTTATTTATTAATACATTTTAATATGCAAATTATTAGAGATAAATCTTTTCAATAGGTTGCTTGGATCCTAACGCTGAAATTGTAAGCTGTCCAAACCCTTGTCCAGGAGGTACATGTGAAGCACCCAAGTTTGCAGATTGCAAGGCACCTTGCAAAATTAGAGGTTGCCAGTGTAGAGCAGGTTACGTTAAAAACAGTACAGGAAAATGCATATTACTTTCTCAATGTCGTAAGTATTATGTGAAGGAAAAGGGTGTTAATTAATCTTTGTATTTTTTGCTTTTAAAAGGTTTTTTGTCTTTATATAAGCTTTCAAATAATATGTGTGATTTGTTTTAAAATAATATTGAATTATGAATTGATGTTTTTGATGTATAAAAAGACAAAATCATTCATAATCTTGAGTGTTGTGTATAAGATTTAAAAGTGCCTTTGTAGCAGTGATAAGTATTAAGCATATACAAAAAAAATGTTCAAGGGAAATTGAAAAAATGTAATCCATAAATAAATATAACTAAATATTGAAATAATTATTGTTAAATTGAATATAAATTTAATGATAAATTTATAATTTTTGACAATATTGAAAATTAAAAAAAAAAAAATTCTGTAAATAAATCAATGTTTCGAAGCTATATATTTGTAAAATTTCTATATAAGAAAAATAAAACACAAAAACTATTAAAGATAAATTTCTACACTATTATAATCTTAATGTATTAAATATTATAAATGAAATACAAATAATCCTGAACAGAGTAATGATAAGTATGTCAGCTAATCTGATATTAGTGAGTATTATTTTCAATATTATTTGTTTTTTTTTTAATTATATTGATGATATCATTAATAAATTTGGAATATTACAGCTTTGTTTTTCACTAACAAAAATGATTGTTTGCTTGGGGTCAACAGTAAATAATATTCTATTTACTTTGAAATATACACAACTATTTTCCATTAATGAAAACCACTTTATTTGATAAATCGACTTGCAGCTAGACCATGCACAGGAGAAAACGAAGAATGGAACGATTGTGGAACAGCTTGTGAAAAAACTTGTGAAAATAAAGATTTAAAAATAGCATGCATAGATGTTTGCAAACCAGGATGTTTCTGTAAAGCAGGTTTTATCAGGAAAAATGGAAAATGTGTCAAACCTGAAGAATGCGGTGAATACTTGGAACACAAATATATTTCATATGGTCACGCTGTATTTTGATAAACATTAATTTTTACAGCATGCGGTGAATATGAAACATACGTCAGTTGTGCACCAAACATTCAACAAACCTGCGCTACTTTAGGAAAGCCTGTTTGCAAAGAGTGTAAGCCGGGATGTATTTGTATTCCAGGATATGTACGTGATTGCCACGGAGGAAAATGTATAAAAACTACTGCTTGTAAACCATATTAATTTGTGAAATTTCTCACATTGTAGATATATACTTTAATAAATATATATCTCATTTCTCTTTCTTCTGTTTTAATTTGTTTTTCCGAATTTTCAAACTGAATGTAGCTTTTCCATCTTCAGAAAGATAATTTTCTATCTCGTCTAATTTAATATGAACTAATGAGCATAATATATTAGAACTCACATTGTCATTATTCGATAGACATTCAATGTTCGTAAAACAAATATATCTCGTCATATCATCCGAATGATGAATTTTAAAATCGTACGAGTAATTTGAGCAATTGGCATCTGGACCCAAGTATTGGATTGCCCAAAAGGCTGTATCTTCATTATTTTTATAATAGTACCAAAAAACTTCTTTGTATGCGCTCACTAAACGGCTATGACTGGGAATATCTTTAAATTTTTTACAAGCGAATGTTGTATTTTTCAGCATCACTTGTTCTTTTGAATGTGCAAATTTCGCATGCGCAACCAATTCTGATCTTCTGCCATTCCATGTGCAATGTTCGCTGCTCAATAAGCATTTATGGAAACGTTGTCCGCAACGTATTTGATGATCAACGAGTTCTGAGTATCCGAACATTACTAAAAATCAAATAAACTGATGATAATATTCTCAATATTTTTTGAAAATAAATAGGTTCTTACATTTACAACCACCAGCTAAATTTTCACAGGGATATTTTACTTTCAAAGCGATATTTTCTAAGTGAATATTTCTGATAGTAGATATACTACTTCTACAAAATAAACATGCATCAACTCCACACTTTCCACAAAGACTATGTCCTGTTAGATAAAATTAATTGAATGATTTAAATAAAAATGTTAGTATCTAAAAATTATTTTTTCAAAATCATATACAAAAAATACCTTTTGAACATTGTTGTATCGGTGGTGCCATATATTTTTTACATGCAACACATTTGAGTTCATTTAATAAAAGCTCATTGTTTGTATATAGTTCTTTATTAACATAATTTTTGTTTTTAAAAAATGCCATTATAAAAAATTTTGTTTAAATAATACAAAACAGATGTGAAATAAGCAATATTAACAGTTTGAATGAACTGAAAAAACTGAATTTTAATAACTTATTTACAAGTGTATTAAACCAAGATAAGTGATCAAAAACAATTAGATTTTGAAAATTTTGAGAGAATATTTTATAATAAATAAAAAGCTATATTTAAGAATTGGTGTTGTGTTTAAAATTTCAATTTTTAAGAGCAAAAAGTTTTTATCAATAATAATTTATAAATAATTTTGTAGATAATGGGTATAAGAAATGAAAAAAGGTTATGGAAAACTGTTTATATGCAGCGGAAATAATGATATATCTAATCACTTAAGTACTGAAAATTATCATTTTTATAATAAAATTACAATAGTAGATAATTCAAATAATTATATTTCATAAGAATTTCGTAATTTCACAAATGATTCAATTCATGTGACTTTATATATTTAATATATATTTAAAATGGTCCCCTTAAAAGAGAATTTTAATGAAAGTTGGCGAAATATAAAATCAATTTTTGGAAATTTGATCATTGTTTTTGAATTTTCGAATACTTCTAAAATTTAAACCATCATCATCTCCACGGTCTATGGCTTTTAAGGTTGCTAAAAGCTTTTTCTTTTTCTCTTCATCCAAATCTGAAGACATTTTTCTGTTCGAAATTTTATCATTGTTATTAACTTCAAGATTTTTCATAACTGATTTGACATTTTTAACTTCTTTTGTGTGTGAATCTGTGTTTTTTTCTCGTTTTAATTCAAAGCCATTTTTATCAGAATTATTCATGATCTTGCTGCTGTATTTATCTAATATATCTTCGACCATAAACCTTTCTTGCAAGGCTTTTTCTTCTAACTCTTGACATTTAATATTTATATCGTCGATATGAAAGTTATCGTTGATATTATTTTGTACAAATTCTTCATCAAACTCAATATTTTCACGTTCTAAATTCAACAATGGCACGAGTGTGCTATCTTGCTTTTCTATACTATTATCACTAAATTCATATGATGAATCTATTACTTCTTCTGGCGAAGAATCTGAAGATGTTTTGGGATTACTATCTTTGTTCAAAGCTTTTGACTTTGGAATGCGTTTATTTCTTGTCGGATTATTTGATACTTTTGTTTGATTCAGTTTTCTAGATAACTGTTTTTTCATAGCGTCTAATCTCTCTTGTGTAGTTTCATTTGAGTTTGAAGAATCGATACCCCCATTTTTTGTTAAATTTAACTCATCATATGATCTCGATACATCAATTATTTTATTAAATTCATTGAATTTTTTAGATGCGTTTGAATCACTAGAAAGATCCAATTCATATTTATCATGATTCAGTGTTTTTGGTTTGACATTGGTAGCTATTGTAAATGTAGAATCAGATTGATTTTCAGTAAACGGCGATGAATCACATGGAACCTATTTTATACAAATATTACTATAGTAAATATATAATTTGAAAATATTTAAATTTAATTAACATAGAAAATTAATTTACCAGATTACGAGCTATTGAATTCCCATCATACGAGAAGTTGTGATTTAAATTATCTTTTTTCAAATCTAAATTTTTAGTCCCAACTTTTTCAGAATTCAATTTATTTAGTTTTGGACTCCGTTTTGGAATCATCGATGAAATGACTTTATCTTTTTTCTATCACAAAAAAAAATTTAATTTAATATTTTTTAGTTAAATCGTGAAAAAAAATAAACTGTGAAATAAACTTGCCCATACATACCTCAATTACAGAACTTAATTTTTTACATTCGTTCAAATAATTATTTAATTGACTTTGAGTTTCTTTATGTTTTTGAATTTCAGCATTTAATTGCTGTTTATAACTTTTAACTTCTATATTTAGTTTTTTTTGTAAAAATATGTTAGCTTCATTTAGTTTACTCAATTTTTCTGTTAATTCATCAACTTGATATTGTAACTTTTCTCTTTCAATCAGTTTTCTACATTTTTACATTTAATAATCTGTATGAATATAGAATATGAATAATGAACACATCGTCATTTTTCGAACTTACGTATCTTTACTGAGTGCTAGTAAATGTCGATGTTCGTCATTCAACTGTTGAAACTCTTGATCCTTATCTTTTAGTTTTTGATTAGTATCTTTCAATTGAATCTTGAGCTGTTTAAATCTCACTTGCCACGATCTAATTTCTTCATTGTGGCTATTGAAAATTTTTGGTATATCACCATTTACACCTTCATATCTATTTGTAAAATATAAAAGATTCAAAAACTTGAAACTGTATGTACTTTTAACAACAAAAAATATGTATATTTTTACTACCTTTGAAGTGCAGAATCCATACGTTTCTGTAAGTTTCTTAAAAGTCGATTTTCATTTGTCAATTCCTGAAAGCCATAATCGTTTTTGTATTCAGTCTATCATAACATTTTATATTTTGAGTGTGGTAAATATATTTACATTTAAATGAAAATGAGCGTCGGCCAATTGATTTTGCAACTGTTTAAGTCTATGATCTTTAGCTGATAAAATTCTTTTTGTTATGTGTTTGTCTCCTGTTACAATTTTACCATTGTTATAATTTGATATTGACATTGTTGTAGTGCTCAAAAGTGGATGAAGAATCCTTTTTTTGCTCAATACACATGGGTATTTCAAGGTAGATGAACTGTGTGTCCTTTCTTTACTGAAATACACAAATTTCAATAAAACATCGATGTTGAGTTTGAATATAATTTTATTTCTTGATATAATATCCTGCTATTGATATAAAATTATGAGGCAATAATCAAAGAATTGAAATTTTGATAAGATTTTCATAGATTACTAGGAATTTACGTATTTTTTACTTTTAAGTAACAATGGATATTTAGAACTGAATAAAATTGTGTTAAAAGTAGTAAATTTTTTAATCCATGTACAACAATTGCTTATTTCTTATTGGTATTTAGCATTTGATATAAATTTTATTTTTAAATATTTTTGTATTTACATATGTCATCATACCTTTTAGCACATTTATTTTCTTCCGGTATCAAACTCAACAATGACATTTTTTGATCAAACTAATTTATTTTATGATATTCTACACTTTTTTCACTATGATAAACTTATTTGTTATTGGAATTGTTTCCTATAGCAACTGTTGCTAAGACAAAATTAATCCGTTTCAGGTATCTGTGCAATATTACTAAAACTCATAACATGACTTTATCTATATTAATTTTATACAGATAACGCAGCTAGCTTAGTTATTATATAAATTAGATTAAATTAGCAACTAAGCTTTTTGAATCCATCAATCTAATAACCAAAATAAAGCTTAAAGTAAAATTGTCAGTAGATAATAGTGATCATGTATATTTAGACTGAAACAATTTGGCAGTTGATGATTGTAAGTATTTCAATCATTCAAAATTATCTCTTTTTATGACTATCTAATAAACATGTGACAAGAAAAAATAGCTAAAATTCCAATAGTATCGAAAAGGCCATATTCTCCAGTGGTCAATATGATGATGATTATGATTTATAAATAAAAGTTATACTTTATAAAAAAATAACATTTATTTATATAACAATCTTATGTACAATTTTTCTAAATACTAAATCAATGTGTTAACTAACATTAGTGCTTTGGTTTTGACGTTTCCACAATCTTGAATATAGAGAATTACTATTCGCTAACAATGACTGGTGAGTGCCTTTCTCAGTGATAATGCCGTTTTCCAGAACAAAAATTTCATCAGCATCCATAACTGTCGATAGTCTATGAGCTATACATATAGAAGTTCTTCCTTGCGTAGCTCTATTCAATGCTTGCAATATATTCTAAAGAACAGAAACAAAAATTAAACACATTCAATACATTATAAAGTACACATTATTATAGTTTAACTAACGTGTTCTGTGAGTGAATCTAAACTAGATGTGGCCTCATCGAATATTAAAATCGGTGAATTTTTCAATATAGCACGCGCAATGGCGACTCTTTGTTTTTCGCCCCCAGATAATTTAAGTCCTCTTTCGCCTACTCGCGTTTCATATCCTTGTGGCCAGTTCAATATGGAATCGTGTAATTCTGCCATTTTTGCTGCTTCGTATACTTCTTCTCTCGATTTTGATAAATCGCCATAATGCAAATTATGGAATATTGTATCATGGAAAAGGACAGAGTCCTAGAAATATAATTGTTAAATTTATGAGTAAATATTATTTGAAGTAATATCTTTTTTCGATTTTACCTGTGGCACAATAGCAATCGATTTTCGTAAGCTATCCAAATCAACGTCCTTAATATTTTGGCCGTTTATCGATATTTCACCAGATTGCGGTTCATAAAATCTAAAAAGGAGCCTGACCATTGACGATTTTCTATAACAAAACAATACTATGGATAACATGACGTTTTATACATAGTTTGTAGATCAAAATACAAATTTATGCAATGTGTATTACCCAGAACCAGAACCACCGACAAATGCAGTTTTTTTTCCAGGAGTGATATTAAAATCTAAATTATTAAATATTGATTTTCCATATTCATAAGAAAAATTAACATTTTTGAATCTGATTGAGGCATCATTTTTACTAATTTGAAGCATAGATGCTTTTGAGCTATTCTGAAATAAACACATCAAATATTTTTGTGTAATAAAATAAATAAAATTAACGTAAGAAATGTATTGCATATTTACATACCTGTACAGCACTATTGACAGTCATGAGTGTGAACATAGTTTGCATATCGATTAAGGCTTGACGAACTTCACGATACACGGATCCAAGGAATCCCAAAGGAATAGATAATTGAAAAAGTAAGCCGTTAACCATGACCAAATCGCCAACCGTCATGTTACCTTTTAACAAAAAAAGCAACAATTTTTATTAAATTAACAGAATTTACAAAAAAAAAAAATCACCTTGTAAAATTTCGTTGGCAGCTAGAACCATTATAGTACTCAAAGCCGCACTAAATATAGCATTTTGACCGAAGTTAAGAAGGGCTAAGCTTGATGATGTTTTTAAGGACGCTACCTCATATTTTTTCAAGCTTTCATCATAGCGTAATAATTCAAATTTTTCATTATTAAAGTACTGTAAATTGATGAAAATATTATGAAAAATAATTTAACAGTAAGTATATTCGAAAATTGTGTATTGTATTTACTTTGACAGTTTCATAATTAATAAGAGAATCGATAGCTTTGTTTCCTGCTTCGTTTTCAGCTTGGTTCATGTGTACTCTGAATTTTGTTCGCCATTGAGTAACGCCAAGAGTGTACGCAGCATAAATTGAAACACAACCAAAAGAAACACCTATAAAAGTGAGAATAATATTGAAAAACTATATATTACAAAACTATGTGAATATGAATTGTTAATAAAAATCACCAGCAAATGCCAAGCCTCCTTTTACACCCAAGATAGAAGACACTAAAGCGAGTTCAAATATTGTCGGAACAACATTGAAAACCATTGCAGTCAAAACAAAGTTTATGGCACGAGATCCTCTATCTATAGTCTGTAAAAAATCAAACGTGTTTATTTTATTTTATGAATTATAAATTTTAGTACAAATACTAAGTAAATTACTCTACCTTTGAAAGTGCTCCAGTTTGTTTAGTTAAATGAAAATTCAAATCTAAATTGTGAATATGGGTGAACACATTACATGCAAGTTTGCGTATTGAATGTTGAGCCACATGAGCGAAAACGGCATTCCTCAACTCATTAAAACCAGCCGATCCAGCTCGAGCAATACCATCTGAATGCATATAAGATTGAAAACTAAACTATAAAATAACCTATTTCAGAATTACCAGACAATTTTACTTACAACCAACCAACAAACTAAAGGCGGCTGTACCCAACGCTTGTGGTACGGTACTCATTCCCATAAGAACTTCACCATTTGCAGACAAAGACGTATTTATATCATCTACGGCATATTTGAAGATGAAAGGAACCGATACGTTCAACAGTTTAGCGCCAATCAGCAAAGACAAAGATAGTTTGACCCGTGAACGGATGAATTCATCATCCTGAAAACATACGAACCTGAATTTATAAAAATACAATTTAGGTCCTTAAAATATTTTCAGTTAAGAAATCCGTGAACAATTACTTTCGGCCAGATATATGCCATCATGCCCTTTATCATGTCCCTCGAAGTCACTGGTTTGGCCTCCTTTATATTGACATCTTCATATGATAAAAAAGAAGCACCTGGATGAAAGCAGTCTCGCTTTTGGATACCTAACATGAAGTAAAGGGGACTCCATGAGAGGCATTCAAACGGAAGGTAAAAAAAGGATAAATTAAATGAAATGTACATTAGGTGGGTTTAAACAAACATAAAATGCAAGCGGGAAAGGAAATTTAAAGTGAAATTCAGGTGGAAGGAAAAACGAAACTGCATTCATCTATGAAAATAATACTAATACAAAATAGTGCATAAATAAAAGATATTAGTCAGAATATACACAAGAAATCGGAATGAAAACATTTATGTGTGGAATAATTTTAAAACAATCAAACAATAGTTAAATTTTAGTTTAATATTTTTACAAAAAAAAATTACTAAAAAGCATTAAATTTGCATATTGATGAATAACATCAAGTTGAACTACCACCAATCAAATAACAATATACGAAATACACTTTATGATCAGATAAAGTGAAAATTTTATGTATTACTATAAAGCTTAAACAATAAAATTGGTATGTAATAATAAAAAAAAATGCTGAAAGTAATAAACTGCTATTTGAGAGTAACAACAATAAAACATACCTTGAAGTGTCTTAACATTTTTGTTTTTTCTGTTCAACATAACAGAAAGTATACTACTTCCTTTGATTTTTTTATTTTGCGAGCTTGTAGCTGCATCGTTAGATGCGTTCTGTAAATAATAAAATTTACATACGAATTAAATTTTATTTTCTGAAAAATATGTTGTAAAATTTTGGTGAATTTAAACATTTAGAGATAATAAAAAATATATATTATATATAGCCATAATTCTGTTAAATAAAGTATATTTTAATGTCATAAGAGTTGTATATATTAGACAAGATTGGGTCACTATTATATGACCTGTTTTTTTTTTTAATTTATTTTATTATTGAAACTATTATAGATTATAATAATAACATATTCAGATCATATATTGTAATTCTAAACAAAAAAAATGCTGACTAATTTTAACAATAATACAGATAAATCACACTCAAGATAAAAATGCTTTATTTATATTCAAAAATTAAGATAAAAGATTAAATATTGATCAGCATGTGAATATTCAACAATAATCAGTTATGCAACTTGTCATTGAGTTTCAGAATTCAAATACTACCAAAAGTTTATCATACATTTAAAAACATCAACGAACAACAAATAATCAAGGTATCGAAATAGAAAACAGAACAGACATCGATCAAAATAACAAGAACGGTTAACGAAATCGGACAAAACGTATAACCAGTCGAAAATTAACAGTTTGAAATAACCTACCCTGTAACAGACAGTGGAGACGATCGGCAAGGCTCTCGATAAGGAAACATCGTTTCGGAGACGGAGTCGAACCACCAGCGGAACGAGGGGGACACCCAACAGCACACGAGATGACATTTCGGCGACTGACGTTTGCGAGCTGTGTTGCCATATTCAATAATTCTATATCCGTTTGAAAAAAATGTGTTATCTTTTTCGAAGTTTGTCTCGTGTATTAATGAATATTCGCGTGTTAAGTGGTGATTTGTTTATATTTCATTTTATCATGATGAAATAGGTATTTTTTCATACAGACTAGTTCTATGCAAAAAAAATAGGATGTGGCTATTTGCAAATAATGTATCTGCACATTATTGATTATTTGCAAATAGTATATCAGCAAATTATTGGCTATTTGCAGATATTGTACCCATCTGCAAATTAGTGGCTATTTGAAAATATATTATCCTTAAAATCCGGTAAAGTGCATAAGAAATAAACAAAGGATGTGGTTATTTGAATATATTATACTATATCTGCGAATTGTTAGCTACCGTGTTCTCCCGAAAATAAGACCTCCCCGAAAATAAGCCCTATCGTGATTTTAAGATTTTTTCAATCCTATCCCGTAAATAAACCCTACCCCGAAAATAAGACCTAGACCTAAAATAGACCTAAGAGGAAATATCCGACAATGTGGTATTTGTAACTGGTTATCACAGTGGTTCTGAATCGGTGCTCCGTACATAAAATTAAAATTTTGTACAGATACATATTTTTCAATTTGATTTCCTTCTTAATTGCAATGTTTGATTTATATTACCTACTACCTATTTGATAAAAATAATAAAGCAAAAAAAGTTCACGATATAAGTATTTAAATTATTTTTTACGGAAGTATTGCCTAATGTATACCCTTAATATTAGTATCAATTTTATTTTTTCATTAATTAAACCTTCGTATTTTATTTAAAAAAAAGCGTTTAGAACACGGTATTTGAAGATACTGTATCCGCGAATTATTGATGCAGAGATTATTTGATTATTTCTTATGCGTTGTACCTAGTTTCAATGATACTGTATCTGCAAATAGCCACATCCTTTGATTATTTCTTATGCACTGAACCTGGTTTCAAAGATGCTGTAACTGCAAATAACAAATAATTCACAGGTACAGTATCTTCAAATAATGAATAATTCTGAAGATACGTATCTCCAAATAGCCAATAATTCCTAGATACAGTATCTTCAAATAGCCAATAATTCGTAGATACTGTATCTGCAAATAGTTATGTAAAAAAAAATCATTGAAATTATAATAAATGTGTTAAGTAGAATATTTCTATTTTGTTATCGTAATAATTGTTAAGTTCTTTATATTGAAAGTATTCAATTTAATTAATTGATTTCGTTAGTTTATGCTAAAGAGTTTGTAGGTTTAGGTTTTCGATCAATTTTCTTTTTATATTATTTGTCGTTTTTGACAGGTGCTGTTGGTTGGACGAGGCTATTGTATTGTTTCGTGGATTATTAAAGAAATAATCAATCAAATCGCATTTTGATAAGTACGTTGCTTAGTGAATACGTAGTGAATTCTTGCCAAGTGTTTTTTATAATAATCTTGAACGCATCACTATAGTTAGAGGTTATTTCAAAATTTTGTTGTTAAGTGTATTTTAGGTGGGTAAATTATTTATTGACAAATATGCATTTTAACGTCAATTTTAAGTACTTAAGTTAAGATTCTTAACATGTTTTGTGCATGATTCATTCATTATAAGTGCGTAAATCAAATTATAAGCATATATTTTTATTCGTTAAAATTCAAATTTGTTAATAAATAATTTACGTTCATAAAATATAGGATTACCTACTTTTTCGTATTGTATATTTTTTTTAGATGATTTATGTTAAGAATTAAAACCAAATGATATATAAATAATGCGGAAAGGACGAACATATAGAAAGAGGTCTCGCAAAACCACACTCAGGTCACCTATAAATTCAGAAATTATAGATTTACAAAAATGGGTGAAGAAGGTCGGTTATGTGATTCACAAAAAGATAAAATTGACACAATTCTCCAGTACCGGTCGAGGTATTATGGCTTTGGAGACAGTAGACGAAAACGATGTTTTGATGCGAGTACCTTTCAAAGCTATAATAACAATGTTTACGTTGGAAAGTGATACCAGTTTCAAAGATGCCTTTTTTAGTCTCGATTCTGAATGTGATCAATTTAGTTGTCAAGAATTACTCGCTTTCTATTTGATATATTTGAAGTTGCATATTCAGAATTATCAGTTTTGGGCGCCTTACTTGAAAAGTCTGCCTGAAGGATTCGATACTCCTTATTTTCATAAAGTGCCATCCGATGCAATGGATGATCGAATCAAAAATATCATCAATTTACAGAAAGAAAAAATTCATAAGTCTTTTAGTCTTTTCAAAGATATTTTGAAATTATCCAAAAAAAATAACAGTCGTTCCTACTTTTTTGAATCGTTTTCATTAGATTTATATGAGTGGGCATATTTTGTGGTGAACACGAGGTGTGTTTATGTGAAACCTGAAATCGTTTCTGAAATTTGTACATTTAAAAATCGTAGCATGTCAAATTTACTATCACATGTTTCAGGCGAACCGAGTTTAGCTTTGATTCCTTATTTAGATATGTTTAATCATTCTTCTGTGGTGCAAACGTTGGCCATTTTGAAATCGCCATCTGATGATGAATCGACTGAAAAATGCAGTTTCGTTACCAAATTAGATCCGAATCAGAACTTATATTTTGAATTAACTACTTTAACAAGTTTCAAAAAGTATAAAGAAATCTTCATTTCTTACGGAGGTCATTGTAATATTAAATTGTTCGCTGAATATGGTTTTAGAATACCCGATAACCCATTTTCGAATTTGATTTTCAATTTTAAAGAAGTGTGCGATTTTGTAACGGGCAATAATGTTTCTTTGTCGATATCTAAAGAAAAATACAATTTCATATTGCAACATAAATTGAATGACAATTTATTTATTAGATCAGATGGTTTTAGTTTTAATTTTATTAGATTATTATTTATTTTAACTAATGATTGTAAATCGGAATGGAATTTGAAAATATTTTCTGATAACTTTAGCGAAATTGAACTCGAAAAGGTTAATAAATTAGGAAAAAAAATATTGTTCAAAAAAAAAATATATTTTCAAAACATATTGAACAATTTTCAAAATACCAATGTAAATTTTTCAAGCTTAAGTTTTCATCTCGATGTTATAAATGAAAATATATATTTAATTGACAACATATTAAATGTTGAAAAATAAATTTTATAATTATATATTACAAACGACATTATAGGTCATGTAACTTGAATCGCCAGCAAACGAACTATCTGGATTCTCTAATCAACCCGGTCTAGAGTAAGACTACAGTCAACGAAGAAGTGTTGAGTTACCGATTGATATATGTGGAGTCTCTTGAATTGTCAATCAGAATACCTGTAACGGTTTTGGTCGTAAGTTCGATATTATTAGTCGACTTTCATTTGAAGAAAACTATTGGCAAATATCAAATACCATGGATTCACAACTTGATGATTCTTCTACATCTTCACCTCTCAACAACATCAGCGGAGAAGAAAATTTGGCCATGTCAGATAGTCTGACGGAGAAAACGACGACAAAGGTGTCAGCGTTTTCAAACTTCCCGGAATTTTATGACGAGACTAAAGATGTGAGTGAATTGGACCGGTTCATTATTGCAGTGATTAAGTATATGGACGTTAATGATATCAGCAAAGAAGATGCTTTTGAAGATTTTTCGACGCTCTTGCGTGGAACAGTTAAAAGTCGTTGGGAAAAAGAAAAATTGAAAAATCCCACTATTCTCGATGCATTGAAATGGCTCAAATTTACATACACTCTGAATACATTTGATCTCAATCCAAATCCTGAACCTACAACTTCAGATTATGCGAGGAAGAAAACGACTGCGAAAGTGGCATCGTTTTCAAACTGTCCAGCATTTTACGACGGGACGGAAGATGAAGGTGAATTGTATCGGTTCATTGCCGATGTGTTTATGTACAAAGATTCTAATAATATCAGCGACGAAGATGCTGTTGAAAATTTTTCGAAGCTCTTGTATGGAACGGTCAGAAGTCGTTGGGAAAAAGAAAAATTAAAAAATCCCACTTTTCTCGATGCGATTAAATGGCTCAAACTCACATACGATCCGAAAAAACCTGCTTACATGATATATCAAGATATCATCAATTTGAAGCAAAATAATATGTCATTGAGAGAATTTGTCGAAGTAAAGAGGAAGCTTTTTTCTCAATTA
This sequence comes from Hydropsyche betteni, assembly GCA_028571205.2. Classification (NCBI taxonomy): domain Eukaryota; kingdom Metazoa; phylum Arthropoda; class Insecta; order Trichoptera; family Hydropsychidae; genus Hydropsyche; species Hydropsyche betteni. Next base: position 737,700 of record JAOXNN020000064.1, on the reverse strand, counting down.
TCATTTGATAATATAGAAGAGATGCAATTAGACATAGTTTATGCTCAATTGCCGAAAAAATATACATCCATTGTTCCTCGGGAGACCCTGTCGAATTTGAATGAATTATTGGAAAAAGCCGATTACATAGAAGGCCAATTGATAGAAGAAGGGAGTCATAAAGAAGCTAAGAATGGAAATTCATCGATGCGCAAAAAGAGTCGGTGCTCCATCTGCAAGAACGTAGGACATACAGCCGATAATTGCAGAAAAAAATCTAATGCATCCCAAAATACACCTAAGTATTCATGCTATGGTTGTGGAGCACCTGGTGTCGTCCGAACCAAATGCCCAGACTGTGCACCGAAAATACCCACTCTTTCTTCTGTAAAAGATGTACACTTTTGGTAAATTTTTTTTATGTTTTCAACCAAAACTATACTGATATTTTTGTAACTAAACGCAAAATAAGATTATTTGAAAAAAAAATGTTTTTCTTTCCAAACACTATAATTGAAAAAATACAAATTATTATTTTGTTTCACCTTATATTTTTCTGATATAAAAATGCAATATTTAAAAATCCTATTGTGTGAAATAAGGGGAGTCTTTTAAAAACACCTAATTTATTTGTATACATTTATAAGAATAAGAATGATCGATGGATTGAAAATGTAATTTTTTAAATTGAATTCTTGGTCAAGAATTGATATTGCATTGGATGATTTTCATTTTATTGAATTGTTACTAAATTAGGTATGAAAAATATTGTATGAGAAGTAAACAGGTTGAGGAAAAATTTCAAAATATCGGTAAATTTTTCAAGCTTAAGCCATTGAGACAGAATAAGGTATCTGATTTGTGCGTAACCCGAGCTAAAAGTAGAAACAACAAATCAGGCTTTATATAATAATCATTGCGAAAAAATAAGTAGGCTAATAATAATACAATCAAATAACATCTTCAGACGTATAAAAACTACCCCAAACAACCCCCACTCATACTAACATCTTCAAAGCATCCCCACCCACATATACCAACCCATGAGAAATATAACTTAAAAATAAATACCATCTAAAGATTTTAAACATTCATTTCTATCTAATAAATAAAAAAATACGTTTGGTTGACAGCGTAAGCTATAGAATATTTTTTTCATATTAATATCTGTCGTTAAATTTCGTTAAAGGTTATGAAGCTTTCACCATCGCCATTTTGACCAATCAGGACTCTCGATTCTTCCCCATTACCTGATTCGAAAAAAAGGACTACGGGATCGGCAGTCACGTCCACTACGCCATCATTCACGTCTACTCCGTCATCATTCATCTTTTTCGAATTGTCATTCAGTTGACGGATTCATCAATCCACAGTTAATATCACCAATCTAAATTCAGTATCATCAACCTACAGTCAATATCATCAATGCGAACGGCCGCCATTTTTTTCGCAAGAAAAGACTTTTAAAGGGAAGAAACCTCGGTAATCTACACTATTATAAAAATGAAATTAAATATAAATCTTATATATCAAGTAATTTGTAGAAAACTATCGATGAATCCAATTGTTTTTCAGTTGAATCGTTTTGAACTATCGGCCATCATGAATCCGCAATTTGGTAAGTCTATATCGTCGCCCGCCATCTCTGTAGGAATAGAAGAACTTAAAACTATGATCGACAGCATGAAAGAATCCGGCGAATTGGCGCCATTTTCAAATTGCCCGGCTAGGTATGATGGGACGAAAAAACCAGGCGAGTTGGATCGTTTCATCGCCGCGGTGACACTATATAAAAGTTGTAATAAAATCAAAGACGAAAGCGCCGTCGAAGGCTTTTCGAGGCTTTTGGTGGGTTCGGTCAAAAATTGTTGGGAAAGTGAAAAGTTGAAAAAACCAAGGTGGCTCGACGCGTTAAATTGGCTCAAACTGACGTACGACACGAAAGAGCCGGCTTACGTTATTTATCAAGATATCGTAAATTTGAAGCAAACGGAGAATATGTCGTTGGAAGAATTTATCCGAGCGAAGTTGAAGCTTTTTTCTCAATTATCTTTTGACAATATAGAGGAGATGAAATTAGATATGGTCTACGGACAGATGTTGGAAAAATTCAAGTACAGCATCCCTCGGGAGACCGTGTCGAATTTGAAGGAGTTGTTGGAGAAGGGAAATTGCGTAGAAAAACGATGGAAAGAGACAAGCGGTCGGATTGGGAATCCGTCAAAGACTGCTATGCGCAGAAAAGGCATACGATGTATGTTCTGCAGGTACAGAGGACATTCGAGTGAGGATTGCAGAAAGAAATTTGCTTTACCAAAAGTACCAAAGTCACAGGCTGCAGATGCACCTAAATGTTCATGTATTGGTCGCGGAACAGCTGGTGCAGTCAAAACTGAATGCCCGAAGTGTGCACCGAAAATATCAAGTGCAAAAAGGTTTGGACTAGGATTTTACTGACTGAGTTCAATTATTTTTTTGACGAAAACAATATGAAAAAAATTTAATGGTCCAAAATAAATCTAATTGTTGAAAAAATTATGGTTTTTCTTTCGATTTAGTATTTTTAATCAATTAATTCACCTAAAACTCATTTTATACGGTTACGAGATAACACGGTTCATGAAAAAGATGTGATCATTTTTTAGACTGTTTTTCACTAGCTTTTATAGCTTAAAAATCTACAGAAATACTTGAAAATGTACGATATTTTTTGCTGATTTCGCATGACAAAATTTTGCCGCATTAAAAATTTTCTATGAAATGAACATATTTGAGTGAAAGTTCCGTCTAAATATACTGATAAAACCAGTTTCCAATTTTTGCATGTTCGCCATAAATTTTTTCGCACGATAATCTCTGGAACCCCAGACGTTTGCGACACTAGAACACACGTCATTACACTGAACGTAGAAAACAATCCATGAAAGATTTCTAAATAATATAATTAAAATAGATTAAACACCATTAATTGGATCATTCAACTACCATTTATTTCCCCAATCGTTCTAAAATGTGTCATGTATTCTACTGTTGATGTATTCTAGTGTCATGCGTTTCAATATCGTTTAGGAAAACATCTGATTATAACCAGGAACCTGGAACGGTTCCCAAACGTTTGCTCAAATGACGCAAGCGCAAATTTACTTAATTTCAATAATAACGCAACAATATTTACTATCGCAATTTACTTAATTTTATCATAAAAAACGCATTTATATGGACAATAATTTTGCTGTTATGTTCAAATGTCGTTGAGCTTTGAAAGTTGAATGTCGGCTAGTTGACGTTTGACAGTTCATTAATCTAGCTCGTGTTTGCGATAAAAACATAAATAAACATCAAAATGAGTGTCGCACAACAAATGGCACCGCAACAACAGCAGCAAAAACAGCAAACTAGCAACGCCATTTCCCTAAGAGGATCAGCTCAGATCGTCTGCGAGTATTTACGTTAGTACACCATTGCATTAGTTTATGTATCTTATTGTTAAAGGTAATTCTTTCTCAATTTACTATCTTTGCAGGGTTCGGAGTGAATTCTATACTGTATCAACGCGGTATCTATCCTGCTGAATCGTTCAAGGTTCAGAATCATTACGACGTACCCCTCTTTGTGTCTGAAGATCAAGAAATCAAGGCGTTTCTCGATAATCTGCTGTCTCAAGGCGAAGGTAAATATCCCTACATCAAGATTTTATATTTTTAGTTATAATTCTCATATATCATCTTTTTCAGAATGGTTATTAAATAAAAAGATTAATAAAGTATCCCTTATTATTGTCAACGTTGTGACTAAAGAAGTTATGGAATGCTGGGAGTTTAATGTCGAATATGAAAGTGGAGATGCCGAATTAACGGCCGAATATAAACAACTCACCGGAAATAAAGAATTGAAAAAGATTCAGAAAGAAATCAGAGAAGTTATGCGTCAAATCACGGCCACCGTTTCTTTTTTGCCTTTGTTGGATTGCAGATGTTCCTTTGATATTTTACTTCATGCCTTGGACAATTGCGAAGTTCCTGAAAAGTGGTCCGAGTCTCAACCTATTCATATTGTCAATGCGCAAAATGTTAAATTGAATTCTTTTTCTACTAGTCTTCACAAAATTGAAACTATAGTAAATTATAAGTTAGAAGAATAATTCAGTTTTCTTATACTATGTTTTTTTCGTTATGTCAACTCATAAACATTTCTTAACAATAAAATCAAAGTGTAGTATGATATTTGTATTAACTCATACGGTGTTATAAATTTTGATATTTGCACTGATATTATGCATTTTGCACGAAATGTATTTCTTATTGTATTTTTCTATTCATGTTCGAAACATCTAACAAAATTCAATGTGACTTTTTGTATAAAAAAAATGATAAGTAAATAATAATAAATCTTGAAATAAAAGTGAATTCTTTGTTTTAATTTATTCTATATTGTACATTTACTTTTAATAATACTGTACATAAAATTGTTTATTACATATAGTGTAATAAAAAGTTTTATCAATATACAAAAAGCATCACAATAATATTTTACTACTTGACCTAGTCTAACAGTTGGCAAGTATAATGAAGTCTAAATACTGGTAGGACAATAACTTTTTTTCATACGAATAGTAAGTATTTTCTAATATCGAAAGATAGACATTGATTATTTAAAAGTTCATCTAGCCAACAGCCATCATTTGCACACGATGACGTAGATTTTTTTTTATTTATGGGAAATATTTAAAAACTAATTTTGGCTTAAAAAAGAGATTCTGTTAATTTGAACATGAGTATTAATTTGTGAATTCAAAATGAAATATGAAACATTTTGAAAGTTTTGCTTGGTATAATTTATGAAAGTTAATAATGGAAAAAAGCCATTAATTAATTAAACTTTTCATCTTGATGGAAAGCAATCCGTTCATTCAGTACATTTAATGAATGGAAAATCAATATGTATATCGGAATGACTGACAGATTGACTACTTTGTAAGTTTTAAGTTTTTTTTTTATCAAAATTTGATAACTATATTTTAATTTGTAGTAAATTAAAAATATTTTAATATTAAATATATAAAGCTATAAAAATATTATGTGACTGATTGAAAAATTGAGGCTTAGAGATTTATTTTTGTAAATTTATTACAAACAGCACCAATTCAATATATAATATATATATTTTACAAGAAGTTTTACTTGAAAAATCGACTACGTGATTTTTATATTTTACTTTATTTTAAAATAATAACAAAATCAACAATCTTAAAATGAATGTGCGTAAATAAAACAAATAATTTCTTAACAAAAACATCTTACAAATAATACTGTACACTATGTTTTTAATAAGCGTGATTAATTATATTACTTAAGTTTTTATTTTATGTATTTAAGTGTCGAATTAATTGAAATAAAAAAAAAACTTGTTCGCTTCAAACATAATTAATTTAGCAATTCTAAAATCAAATAAATAAATAATTTAAAAAATCTAATAAAATTTATGAATTTTCACAATGCTTACTTCGAAATTTTCATATTTATACGAAAATCACAGAGATCCTTAATGTTTTAAAAATTAAGAATGTGAATATATTTATAAACCTTAAAAAATTTAAGCTAGCACCAGAATAACTTATACATTATATTATTGTTTTTTTCTATGTATTTCAATGATATAACATAGAACTTCAATAATATTTTAGACAGACATGCAATAAAAAAGTTAATTTATCACTAATACATTTCATAGTATAAAATGAAAAGAAAATTACTTTGGTATGATATGATCTTCGAATCAATTTTCTAAAATGGCGGTATTTTGGTTACCAGCTATCCGCATAAAACGTAAGAGGCTGAAAATCCACACCCCTTGAATTTCAAAAATATTCTCACACACCTTATGGAATTCTTGATCACTTTTTAATTCGATGAAAATATCGAAAAATTATATATTGTATATTTTTATAATTTTAAGCTAAAATCATGTATTTTGATTAAAATATACTTGTTCTGACAAAAATCTAACACGTATATATTCATTTTTGAAAGGAGTATTTGTATATTCATTTGATAAAGGAAATATACACAAATAGTATTTATGACATTAAGTGTTTTGATCCTTCACTGTGGAAATGAATTATTTCAAAATATGTAATGAAAAAACTAAAATGAATCCAATTTAATTATTTTTATAATTTTAAATGCTTCTCATTTTGATTATTGAATCGAATCTTATAATTTAGTCACAAAAAAATATACAATTAGAGTAAATAACAGTAATAGAAATGTTCCATTGTTTTTTTGACAATTTTTTCATATCATGAATAAATAATTCAATATCTCAAAACAAGAAAATTTTCTCTTATCAACCCTTTCTGACCAGAATTTTATTTTTAGTAAGTTAAATTATCAAAAGTTTTATTTTTTTTGTTTCATTTCTTTTCCTAAGCTAGCGTTTTGAAATCTATTAAAAAAATAATGATTATACTCGATAACATACAGTTAGAAAAAATTACTGTCACTTTTCGTGTTCGAATTGATGAAAATATAATATTTTATTCAATGTTAAACCAACTACATATAATAGTTTCAAATATTTTGCAATTGGTTTGTAATTGACATTTTCCAACATTGTATCATTTCAAAGTGATACGATAATTATCGAGAATCGTAAAAAAATTTTAATACAAGTTTAATTTTTTTTAACCATCTTACAATCAGTAATATCATTATTAACCAGTATTATTAAAATAATTGGTATTTTACATTGAGAGCAATCTAAAAACTTTCAAATACTATATTTAGAAGTACTCAAAAATTTACTTTAATTTAATGATTTTCCTGATAAGATAAAATGATTTTATTATTAATAATTCTTTTATTCAAAAGCAAATAAATATATTAAATGGAACTACTTTGGATATTTATAATATACCAATTATCACATTATAAAATTTTTACTATGATTAATTTCATAGATATTTTCACAATTCTAAAAAACATAATCAAGTAATTAATTTATGATTACTTCAACTTATAATTCACAAAAAATATGAATAATGTCAATCAAATCATCACATATTAATTGCTTCAAAGTGTAGTTAGGAAGTTTTTGATGGTTCTTGGTGAATGGCGAGAATTTCCACGGTCCGCTATAGAAAATAAGTACCAATTAGTTGAAGATTATATCATTCATGGTAAATAAGTCTTAAAGCATAAGTTTATTTGTTAAACACAACTGAATTTTATGATGTTTAGAAACCAGAATTTTAATAGTTCGGTCATTAAACTATATATATTTTTATTTATATTTATGTAAAAAAAAATTCAAATGTTAAATGTAAATTAAAGAAATATCCTGGTTAAAGAAATATTATAAATTCACGTCCATATTGCAATAAAAAAATTTAATGCTTTTGAAAATTGGAATCAGAAAATTTGAAGACATTTATAAATTATATGAAAAATAAATCTGTATTATCAAAAGCATTATTTTTTTTAATAATTTTAGTACTCTATGGTTACTTTATAAAATTTAAGCATGCACATATATGTTTATATTATCTACTACATATTATATATTAAATATTAATACCATGCTTCTAATTGTCTAATCTATTATATTTAAACAATGTGTCATAAAATTTGTTAGTTGTGGTTTATTCATTATAATATATAATATATTATATGTAGGAAATATATTATGGTTATTTGTGTAGAAAATCTCACAACAAATAGTAAGTTTGCTTTGCGTCTATCATGTATTTTGATAGCGTCAAAATTAATTCAAATTATTATTATGATACTGTAGCGCCAAACAGTAATACAACTCTAATTAATTTTATTAATAAAAATGTGTAATCACTGTGCAGTATGTGATTATTTAGTTTTAATTCGTTTGAGTTTTCAAATCAATTCAAAAAAGCATACCCACCATTTATTGCTGGAAATATTGTCTTGGTCAGCCGTACAAACAAATGTTAAGTCTTCCAGTTTTCAGCTTTTTAATTTTATAAAATTAATTGATGGTCATAATTGGTGTGGAAAAAAAAAAGAAAATCATATATTTTTTGATTCAAGTTTCATTTGACACTTATGTTTTATTTTTGATTTGTTTTTACAAAAAAAATATATAAAATACACAATGGAGCATACCCGCATTAAATAGCTTATTATTTGTTGTGAGAAGTTTTCAAAGAGATTATCGAAATTTTATATTAAATAACAATGATAATATTACAAAAAAAAAAAACAAAAAATGTGCAAAGAAAAAAATTGATTTTGTTTTTCTTAAAAATTTGATATAAATGAAAATATCTTGATAACAAGATTATTGATGACAAAAGCACATTCCAAAAAAAACTTGAATTTTCGTATGAAATTTTGTATCTAGTTACATTTTTAAATAGAAAAAAAATGTTAATACTGTTTATCGACTTTGTTTCTAATGGAAAGTCCAACCATATAAAGAGAGTGGTACCACATGAAACTGTGTGAAAATTTTAAATTTCAGTCTAGAACAAACAAACAATTTCTAACTTCACGTTAGAATTGTTTATCAGATAAAGAACAACTCTCTTATCAATTTTTAGATGGAAAAGGTTCAATATTTTAAAACAAGAAATATAAAATATTTTTATCATATATATTAATATAATTGTTCACAGTACATTGTCTGCGATCAAATAAATATTAATTTTAATGAAGTGTCCGTGCACCTTTTAACTTACTTATCAATATCACTGCATTTTATAAAATAGTATGATAATATACATATTTTGTCCATCATATTTACATTTATACACTTATTGTTTATTAAAATAAATATTATTTTGCACGCCCACATTTCAGCACAATTTCACAATATATTCAATGTCACAGCAGTTTCACAGTCTTCTTATTTCATTCTTGAAATTCACAGAAGGCCATAAAATGGAATTAATAATTACAAATATGAATATGTACGTTAGTATATGAATTAATAAATAATAAATAAAATAAATATATTTGACCACTCTGCCATATGTCCATCAGAGAGGCATTGTATTCATATATTTATTTTTTTCTCTCTTTTACTATTCAATCCGACTTAAGTACACGTCTTTTGAACAGTTTTACTTTTTAGAATAATAAAATGTTTACAACAAATAAATGCATTTATTTTATCTAGCAGTAGAAAGGCAAAAATGTTCCTTTTTTGCACGTGTAGGAATGATACGTACTGCTGAAGTTGGAAACATCCTTATTTTCACAAAGGAATCCTTTATAGCCTTCTGGACATCTGCCAAAAGAATTGATACGTTATTTAGGTATATTCATTTTGTTAGTTTTATTCCAAGGAATTTTATTTCTCTTACTTGCAAAGTGTTTCTTTGATATTGGGGATGAAGAGACACGTTCCTCCATTTTGACAAAAACTACCTGGCTCTGGCAGCGGACAAGGCTCTCCAGACGTACCTTAAATTCATTTGTAATTATGAAATTATGTTTTAATACAGTTTTTGGTTAGTGATCTCATAATAATATCCTTTTTATTTACATAGCATCATTTTTTTCTACAGTAAAATGAAACAATGTTTTGTCAAACTATTATTAAGAGTTTGTAATTTAAGAAATTCTATGAAAAAAGAATGGAAATTTTGACAATCTTTTTTTAAAATAATTTTTATGTAGACTATCTGACGGATATTCCCTATCCCCTATATATAATCGCGATTCGCGAGTTCTAATGCATTCCAATTTAGCCTGTATGCTCATTAAAATAATGGCTATAATCGATACCATTCTCGAGCTCCAAATTTAGTCTTTATGGTCATTATAATAACGGCTATGATCGCCAAACAATCTTATATTCTGGTGATAATAAACTAAATAACTGTTGGACATCCACGATATTTCGCAACGGCACGGTTATAAAATATTTTTGCATAGATATATTTAATTTTTATTTTATTACGTAATAGTATGGTT